>KN887208.1:55790-69909 GCA_000934455.1 Apostichopus parvimensis | reverse complement strand
AGTACAGCCGAGAAGGAGAGGAGGGGGGGGGGGGGGGGGGGGTTGTTCATGAGAGTTATCTTTATCGTATAGACCAATAATCATGGTAGGGTTTGTCCCTTCATTAATCTATCTAAATTCAGAAAAAAAAATTTAAACTTTTCTTTTCTTTTCTCTTCTTTGCAAATTTAAACTCCCCTTCAGCCTTCCAGTGCCAGTATATTTGGGAGAGGGTTACCCAACCTGGCCACTTCCACTCCATATGTTCCACGAAATGTTCATCAAACGCCAGGAATCTCTGAGTTTAGCTCTGGCTCCAATGTTATTACACAGAGTAGTGGAATAGGTAAGTTGACATGTCTTCAAGTCTCTTCTTTTGTTCATATCTTGGTATTTAAGCCAACAGTGATGGCTTACAGCCATGCCAAGAAGGAATAGTTCCGTTTGGCTGAACAAAAATAGGATGCTTTAGAAATTACAGGTTAAGGTGCTTGACGTGAAGTTTGGGAACCATATGCCAAAAGATGTCCTCTTGAGTAATTGCGAACTATATTTTAAATACTGCTAGTGATCGACTCATGGTACCGCTATGATCGAAGGAACTAGATAGGATTGATAGGACAGTGCCCTCTGTTGACTTGGCAAGGGCGTTACTGGAGAGTCTTATTTATCTGGTATCAAATCGCAAAATGCTATACAAGTTCAAAGATATATATAATTATATATTTTCCAACTCATGACAATTTCAAATATATAAGTAATCATTTGCCTTGGTTGTTTATTTCCATTTCATATAACACAGTCTGTTTAAAGTATCTCTTTCGAGATCCGGCTTTAGGAATCACAAATGATTTCCAGTGGGTTAGAATCATGTTTGATCTCTAGAGTAAGGCAAAACGTGTCACCAAAACAGAACTAGTATTGTTTGATACAGGTGACAAATGCCTACAGTGGAAACGACCTTCCTTACTGGTTTCGAACCTCTGGACATACAATCAGCGTCCATTGCCTAGTTGGTTAGGGTGTCCAAATATAAAGCGGGAGGCCCGGGTTCGAATGCCGGGGGAGGGTGGAAGTTTTTCCACTGTTTTGGATTTCCAACTCACTGCAATTTCAAATTCATAGATCAATTATGCTGTGGATATGTGGAACGAGTAACCAAACCTAAACTTTACTAACCTTGACTATGTTATTTTATGCCCTTGCATCCCATGCCTGTCTCTAAAGGCAATCAGATATGAATGTAGAATTCATCGACATGGGTGGATGCTCGGTTTCTGTCTACTTTGTCCATCAAATGGTCTTCATCCTTTCTTTTCTTTTTGCAGGCAGTGGTATCAGCAATATTTCAGGGACAACACCAACACCCCACTCTTATGCTCCAGGGTAAGAATGTTGTCCTTAATACTCCTAACTGAAGCTCTTTGAGTTAATTGCTGTCTAAAATCTGTTCTAATTCTGATGAGCTATGTGTAATATCAATAAATAAGTGAATGCTTTGGCATAGTAGCTATTACACAAGTTTTTGGTTATTTACACGCACAAACAAATGACAGTACCCTATAGAATATTCTTTTGAGGATTTAAGTAGCATACCAGCAGTAACTGCTTTAATCCCCCTCTCCATTCCTCCCACACCCTCTCCCCTTTAACCACCACCCCCCCTTCAACCGGAATAATTGTCTTTCGTCAAAAAAGTAGATAAATGGCATGAAATCAATCGTCAAGAGACAAAACATTGTGCCAATCAATCTGTTGTTGATAAAGATGACGTTTAAATGACTTCTTATGTCTTCATTGTGGCAGAGTTAGCTTTGTCTCTCCCCTAAAACAAGAAAAGTGCTACAACTTTTATGGTGTGTTTATACGTTAACTAAGGTAGCCTAACAGTATTGCCTCGGTTTAATGTAGTATCATATCATAAGGGGGGGGGCTCACAATTCTTTAATTTAGTAGCAGTTAATAGTACATACAACAACTGAGTAACATTATCGTTAGTCTTAACTGTTTTTCCTCGTATGCAGCTCAACAATCAGCTGTTGGTATTGTAATTCTGAGTCCTTTCCATTACACCTTACTAGGTACCTTACCACACCAGGTATGACCTTTGCACCCAATCCACAGTCGGTAGGAAGTCAGCTCGCTCAGATGCTGGTCGGGGACACTGGATCTAAAACTGTCCAATCAAAGTTGGTCCCTTCTTCCAAAGTTCAAAGGTCAAATGTTACAAAGCAGGGAATGTCATCTTCTCCGATGGAAGAGAACAGTAAGTATTCCGAAGAGTTTTCAAATGTATCAAAAAAGAAGAAAAAACCTTGTCCATAACGTACAGTTAGGTGGCACTGTAACGTTAACTTATAAGAACGTTTGTCTGTAATGTTTGCATTATGTTGTTGCATTGAATATTAGGCTGCGTTGCTAGCCCGTTCTCTAGGAAGCGTCTGCATAATCGTTTTCCATTGTACTGAGAATTAGGTATTCTGGGAAGCTGTTACTATAGCGATGAAAATCAAGTATCTATTGAGTCATGCTGTACTTGTGCACTGCAGCTTTGTTTACTGAACAATTGTTTACAATAGTTAAGAATAAATTAGGGATTTCAATGACGTCCTGAATTTTTGTCTGCATTTGAGGAAATTTCACATCACACTCTGCATATTATATGAATAGAAAGGAAAGTAGGTAGACTGTAGACCTTTTCTATCACCCCTCGAAAACACCCCTTGACCTTATGACACTATTTGATTATTTTAATCTCTCACAGACATTTTCGTCCAACATGAATCGTTGAGTGGGGGGGGGGGTGGAGGGAAGTGGGCATTATTTCATGATTATTGCAGATATAACTTTGATGATTTGATATTACTAACACACACAGTTGATGAAAGTGATAAGAGTACAGGAGAATAGGTTACTGTGAGTTCTAATCGTTCCTTTTCTTGCAGCCTCGTTCGAGGTCACAGAAGAGGTCATAGTTCGTGACCTTGTTTACGTTTTCCAAGGCATCGAAGGAAAATACATCAAGTATAACTACAGTGAAGATGCTTTCAGACTGGACTCACAGGTGTGTAGATGTTTAGAAATGAGTTAAAATATTACATTAAATATTATCCTCCATATTATGATATGACATATGGATTGCAGTTTAGCACTCTCAACTAAACACTCCCTTCGCCATCTCTTAAAAACTTTGATGATGACACATATGAACGAGGATGTTAGTTTTGTAACTTTATAAGTTATATATCATAAGTTATATGTCATGCCATCAATTGCCCAGTAACAAGTGAAATAGAGGGGGGTATTAAAGAATGGTAGGTACCTCATTGCAGCAACCTCTCCTGCATTCCAGTTCATCAAAGAAGTCAATATTATTGCATCTTTCACTACTTTTGTTTCTTTGTCTTCAAATAATCTATCGGACCTTCCCACACTTTTTTCTTCTTTTTACTTTTCGTTTCAATTTATTACTGACATTATACAATCCTACTGTACTTTGCACCCATTCACCACTAGTGAACTCATATATTCTCTCCCCAAATTATTATTACAGCAGTTAATTCCTGTGGACGAGTTGAAAAGAGTCTTTTGTTTTATCTTGTCAGGTCGGAATTCCACGTCCAACGAGAGATCTCGTTCACAAGCTGGCTGAGCTCGGGTGGCTGTTTCTAAAAGTGAAGAAATATGTCGAGAAGAGAAGTCAAGATAAAGCTTTCGGATTGGTCGGCCAAAGCTTCACAGCGGCCTTGCAGCAAGAATTAACAGAATATTACCGCCTATTGGCTGTTTTAGAAGCCCAGGTAAATGTTTATTCATCAGCAGCCCGGCTTCCGCTTCCTAACCCTGACTTCATTCTGTTATAAATGCAACTTGTGATTTAATTCTGATTTGTTTCTAAAGCCGCATTTTGTGTTTGAGTGCCACGTAATGTTTTTACATAATTGCATAACAATATATGGTCCTGAGGACTATTTATGAACAATGACTTGGGTTCTACTGGTCAACAGATTCTTTAAATCAAATGCAGAAATATTTGTGTAGCACAAGTTTAAAGGAAGGGGTCAATGATACAATTTTTTATAAAAATGTTGAAGTTTGCCCTAATCTCAACTTTCTTGCTACAAGGTTTGGCAGAGAAAGGTAACAGCTTATGTCTCCAAGGACCTTTTCTTTCAGTTTGGTGGTTACGTATGCTACCGGCCGGGAAATTCAAAGCAAGCAAGCATCCTTAGTGACACCTTAGCTTGCAAAGACAAGCCAAACTGGAAATTGGTACCAAGTTTAATCAGAGTCTTGATAAATGTTCATCTTTCTCTCCCCCCCCCCCCCCATCTTTTTCTTGAAATACATCAGAGCTTGACACCTGGTAATATATGATAAGTAAGAACCTGAAACACATTAAAATTTGGCCCTTATTTCGTCGCCATGTTTTCTTTTCAACAGCAGCAGGAGCCAGAGGACGGATTTGAAGTAAATTCTGCTAGCGCCCTCACTCTACTCCAGCTGAACGTTTGGACGTTCGATCCTCTGAACCGAATGAAGTGGTTAGCCATTCTAGTCGATGGTTGTAAAAGTGAGTTTCATACCGAGGTGTAAAAATGTTGTCATAAAGAGGAAGTGGGATTACAAAGAAATGCAAATAAATACTACGTTCGGTAGTAACAGCACCATTGGTGTTGGTTGAAAAAGAAGGGTGGGGAGGGGGAATTGATACCAAATAATACTCGATGTGAAACTGTCACATAGGTTTACTTAAGGAATGGAAACTTCTTCCGTTGGGTTACACTTCAAACTGCTCTTCAGCTCTGTTATTAGTAATGTAGAGGAATAGTACTCATTGATGGGTTATGAGTTAGTGATAGCCAAGGATGGGGCAGATCGGGGGGGGGGGCTATTGGGACATTCAGGTATAGCCTCAACATTAAGGCTGATGGCACCATGAACTGGTCTTTTAATGTTGGTTGTCGATAATGGAGAACAATCTAAAGTGATATGAAAATGAGGTTTGAAAGAAATTTAGGGTTTGGAAATGTTCAAATGAATTATGAAAGAGAGTAGGAGGGTGCGGTCGAGATCAGAGAAGGGGAGGAACATTGATCAGGAATAACAGAGATCAATTTAATGAAATGTGGGAGAAGAAATGAAGGCAACCCGGGTTGGGGGGAGGGGGTGTGGCTGTGGGTGGAAGATATGGATGAGTGAGTGAGATGAAGGCACAGTGTGACGGTGTGTTAACAATAAGTTTAGTAATTCGCACCAACAAATAATCATTGATTGTGATTTCATTCAGTGGTTGGAACTACAACAGCAATGTGAATTTAAAAATATTTCATATTACTCTTTAAGATAAGAAAGGCGGTGCTCTTGCGTCTGCGATTCACTCGTACACCTTCCACGGAGACGGCTCCGTACAGAAGCTGATCAATCACATCCTGAAGCTGGTCGCATTCCCTCTGCGTCAAATGATGGACAAATGGATCTACGATGGTTTGTTGGCAGATAAATACCACGAGGTAACTACTTACATTAAGTACGATTGTGTTCACGGTAGTTTTCTAACTTCCTGAGGTTAGGATTATTTACGGGAATTTAATGGGACAAAACTACCACTAATAATCACGATGATCATAGTAAAATTATCAATAATGTTTATAATAATAATAATAGTAGTAGTAACAGCAGTTGTAGTTGTAATAATCATGATGATCATAGTAACATAAACAACAATATTTATACTAATAATAATAGTAGTAGTAGTAACAGCAGTAGTAGTGACGCATTCCTGACGCTAAGCAGCCACATTGGTATATGGGAGATGCTGAATGGCTTATAACATAAACTTTACGTCTGAGTGATTATCCAATATTTATACACTTCTAGCTCATTTTGCTTTTTTTTTTTATAATGTCGAAGACCATTTCAAATGGGAAACCGTGGGTTTCTCCTGGCAGAGAAACCCACACTTACTTTAGCCGGCCAGGTATCGAACCCACGACCTCCCAGATTCTAGGTTTCATTGCTTCTTATGCCACCCCTCTTCATCCCACTCAAACCAGAGCACTAACAGTTACTAAAAAGAGCTGGATAAGTCAGATAGGAAAGTTGATCGTTATTTAAAGTCCTCTCCTGTTCAACCAATAATTTGTCTTGTGCTAGAACCATTGTTCTCTTTGTTTAATGGTGTACGTAACATGGAAATAGCATCGCAAGATTTCTGCCATTTGAAGCCCTCTTCTTTCCACTCTGAAGTTTTCACAACTCATAACAGTGATGGTGAAAAGATAGGGCTTCTAAAAGATGGCCAGACACCAAATGGAGCCAAAAATTGACTTGTTTCCATTCAACTTATAGCCACAAAACAACATACAGTTTTTGTAAAAATGTTTTTAAAAACCTTTTAGAAACTGCTGCTTGTCCCAAAGGGCCATGCATCAGTGTGTAATATAAAGGGGTGATCTGAATTATCCAATCTGGGCGAAGTTAAATTGTAAATCTTTATTTCGTCCAAAGTTCTTTGTGGCAGCCGATCCTTCCGTTAAGGAGGAGAAGCTCTGGCACAAGAAGTACACGCTGAGGAAATCAATGCTGCCCTCCTTCATCTCAATGGACCAGGCCCGACAGGTAAACCAATTATCTGCTTGTTTACTTTTGCCGAATGGTGCCTTGATTTTTATTCCTTCGATTAGGTTTCCAAAAGGCACTGTTTCCTGGGAGTTGTTTATATGGGGATCCAGTGTGCCCTCATTGAACTCAGTGTATCAGGCTTGCAAATGTATCGTATAAATATTATTGGGAGGGCATTGATGGTGCCCTCATTCAACCGGATTGATCAGGCAGGCAGATAAGGGCATATCTCTGAACATTCCACGTAATGGTTCATTATGCCTTTATTCAACACAATTGATTGAGCAGGCAGGTAAGGGCATTTCTCTGAACATTTCCTGTGTTGGTCCATTATGCCTTTATTCAAACTGATTGATCGGGCAGGTCGGCTGATAAGGGCACTTTTTTTTGTGAGTGACTTGCTTGCCTGCATTACACAGCTCTGTGTGGTCATAGGTATCATTGATACTGCAATTATTTTACAAACATATTTCATGAATTAGACAAGTTTGAGTCAACCATGATGAAAACCTCAAAATACTAGTGATTTTTTGTCATTTTCACTTACCATTCCATGTTTGTATTTTCATGGATGTTAAATATGCTAAATTGTTTTAACTCATGTATCATCCTGTTTTGATCTTAGACAAAGTTGAGTTAATTGAGTGAAAATCCTCAACACTATGAATGATTTTCATGTTTATTTTGGTCACATTACCAAATCATTCTCGTTCCATGCTCAGTTGAATGAATGACATGGCTTAATTGTATAAATTTGGGTTTCAGATTCTCCTGATTGGGAAATCCATCAACTTTTTGAAACAAGTCTGCAAGGATAATTCTCCTATCACAGGCAAAGGCTCTGATGACATCGTAGAGAAATATAGCAAATATGAGAATAGTAAGTACTAGCAGTTTTGTGTTAATGTTTTATGATCACATTATGGTCACTACCTTGAATATGTTGATGTATATGTTTGGCAAACTGAATGAAGTATATATTGTAACAGAACCATGTGAAAGACAACTTAGGTAAATTATGTCTACATTGCTAAGTGATGTTCACTCCAATTGGACTTTGGACAAACCAGATTAAAAATATAAAGAGGGCTAAACTTTCGGGAAAATTCTTTGATTTACTATGCTGGATGATGATGTATCAATGGTCCCAGAAGTTGTGACCCAGTGGTCTAGTAGCCTAGTATGCAAAGTGTGGTTCATGACCCTTTTTTGAGGTTGCCAAAAACTTTATGGAGGGTGGCCAGAAAGTCTGAAATGGAAAAGGTTAGGATTACTGGACGAGATTTTATGTAGTGAGACATGTAACGTTTTTCAAGACACTGAATTTCTGTTGCATCACAAATGACCTTAATTACTTTGTCTTCATAGGTTCTTTCGTTTCGTGTTGTTTCGGTTATTTGTTTTTCTACAAAATTAAATAATACAAATCGCACAAAATAAGGAAAGTAAAAACTGAAGAAAACTTGGAGGGGCTACTTCAAAGAGTTTCACTCCCTAAAAGACTGAAAAAGAAAAGTCAAATCAGAATAATACCACAAAAACAATGAACAGAGGAATTGAAGAGAAAGTTAAGAAAGCAAAACAGCTAGTAGTGTAATAAATGTTCTCAATGGTATTAGATTGCCATACTGTTGATTCAACAAGAACTACCGGTTAACTGTAGCCATTTCAATGAATATAACGTCATAGAGACAATATTTAATACCTAAATGTATTTGTTTCCAGCGGAAATATTCCTAGACAAAGACTTTGACGGGAAATTCCAGAAAGTCATCGACAAGGCTTATCAGGACACAAGCAAGAAACTGTTGGATGTTCTCCATCAAAGATTTAAGTTTCTGGATCATCTTAAGGTAACTGCATTTTTGCCTTATTTTGTTTTTCTCCTGTTTTCCCTGGGCATTCTTTACCAGTTTTCCCTGGGTATTCTGTCAAAAATCATTAACTAATTATGTATATAACTTAAGCGGATTCGTAATTACTTTCTCAGTCCAGCAAAGTCAGCGTTGAATACAAAAATCTTGAAAATCACCTGTCTATCCAAACACACATAGGAAATGTATCCATGATAACCAATTTCATCGACAGAGCAGAAATCGGGCTGGAAATGAGAGAGATTCATCGAACATTTGCGCAAACTTTACTTAATTTTTTTTTTTTATCTTAATTGTTCCAGGCTATGAGGAGGTACCTTCTGCTTGGGCAAGGAGACTTTATCAAACACCTTATGGATCTTCTCCAGTGAGTATAGAGGGTCAACTTTAACCCCCCTTTCTCGTACCCATTCTCCTATACCACCTTCCTTCCATATAAAATGGTAATTTTGCGGAAATCTTATCCTATCTTGGAAGGATAGTGAAATCATTTGATATGAAGTTGTCATTGGGAATCCTCTCCATCCATGCCCCAATTTAATAGAGGGCGCTGTCACATCGGTCCTATATAGTTCTGCGAAACTTGACAAGTTGTAGTCCCTGACTGCAGATCACAGAGGTGCCGTGAGTTGATCACGATAGGAAAAATATATAATTTCATTAGTAATTGTTGAAGAAAAGATCTTTTTGATACATATTTTTTAAGTTTCCAAGTCAACGTATTCTTTTTAGGCACCTAAAATTGCATTTTCTGATTCACTTTTCTGATTCGTCCTAACTACGAAACAGTCCAAAATTTTAAACCACTTGTGAAGTTGGAGACATGATCCAGCATGCCATATGTTACATGGTTCTTATATTGTTGGTGTGATCATCCGATTCTTCCCCTCTCTCTGTGTCCATAGGGCTGACCTCGTCAAACCAGCCCAGTTTTTGTACCTGCACAATCTCACCGGAGTCCTGGAGACCGCAATCAGAGCTACAAACGCCCAGTACGATGACTCAGAAATTCTGGATAGATTGGACGTCAGATTACTGGAGGTGAGTTTCCAGCGGTTAAGTTTTATAGAGATGCATTCACACACTGGAGAGGTGCCAGGGTCAAAGGTCAAAATCATATACTGAGTAATCGCTTTTGACATTTACTTATTTGGACATTGTATCAGATTTGTGTATTACTCACATTATCAATTTTTATGTTTCTCTATTTCTGTCTTGTTGTACTTTCCTATGACCAAATTCAAGATTGCTTTATAATATATTGCTGCTTTTGTCTTCTTGCGACAGCTATCTCCTGGTGATACAGGTTGGGACGTCTTTAGTTTGGACTACCACGTGGACGGACCAATCAGTACCGTGTTTACTCCACAATGCAAGATCCTCTATCTACGTGTCTTCAACTTCCTATGGAGGGCCAAGCGAATGGAGTATATACTGACCCAGGTCTGGAAGGACCAGATGAGCAATGCTAGGCTTCTAATGAAAGAAATACCAGGTGAGTGCCACCAAGGCTTGCCTTCACATTTGAGAACCAGGATATGTTTTTTCCCCTTTTTATCCTCTTCGGAGAGGTTTTAAAGTTGTCCATGCACAAGTCCACATTTTGAGATTGGGTGGTGGTTCAATCCGGCATGAAATAGCGTTGCGAAAGATCAAAAAAAGTGTCACATTGATTTGTCGACAAATCAGTTAGCTAGTCATAATACTGCAGTACGCCTGCCTTCAGACTGGGGTCGGTCTGTGTTTGTGGCAAAGTAGTTATAGTACCACAGTACACCTGCCCTTAGACTGGAGTCGATCTGTGTTTGAGGCAGAGTAGTTATAGTACCACAGTACGCCTGCCCTTAGACTGGAGTCGGTCCGTGTTTTTGGTGGAGTGACGAGCAAGTTTCTGGACATCTTCAATCACAGGATCACTCGTGATCACTGGGGCTTTCACAGTACAATCTTGATCACCCTTGGAGAGGTCGGGAACTATCCCCAGGGGAGGTCACAGTATAGGAGTCTGAACCAAAGTATGTGATTCCCCCCCCCCCTCCCTAAAATTATATTACTTTACTCTCCTCAACTTAGCTATTCATTTCCAGTGGAATATTTTTATATTCTTTGATATGTTTCTCCTGGGAAGTACCTAAATGTTTTTTGTTTTCTTGTAAGAGAAAGGTAATGTTCCACTTAATCCATGAGATGTCAGATGACCAGAGTGAATCATTGAACATGTCCTAATTATTTTTCCACAATTCTCCATTTTCTTATTTCAGAACTATCTCCACTTCTCCACCACATTCACACCCTTGCCGCTGAGATGGTCCATTTTATTCACCAGATGCAGTATTACATCAACTTTGAGGTATGTCAAAAACAGCTGTTTGGAATTTTCTTCTCCTTTCTCGGTTGGTTACCATGAGATAATCACTAACCCATCTTAAATATGTTTTGGATTATTTTGTTCTCTCTTCACTGTATCCACTGAAAAACTTGGGTATGATTCCTGGTATGCAAGGTTCTATAGCTTCTGACTGACGCCCCCAAGAAAGGAAATGTGCTGTATAGGGATTGCAACCAGCTAAGGGCTGAATACTCAGTTGGTAGAGCACTGGGCTTGGAACCCAGAGGTCACTGGTTTAATTCCTGTTCCAGCTGCAGTTGTTTTTTTGTCATTTATTTACTTAAAAATTATATGGATTTATGTCCCCAATGTCTTCTTGAATTTAAAGTTGTTTTGTATTGTAAAATTTTTACCAAGCTTATTGTTGTGTGTAGATATGTTTCCTTATGTGTGAGATTTTGTGCTTAAATTTAAGTTTACCACTTAAAGAATGTCATGTCATGGGGCAGGGGAACCCCCTGCTGCAGTCACTTCCATATATTATAGGAGTAGGTGGAAATTCCTCATAGCACAAAGAATAGAGAAGCCTTTAAAATATTCCTTGTTTGTATTAATTCATATCGTTTCTCAAAATAAATTTTAAGTGAAAGCAAAGAATTTTGTGTCTCTCAAAAGTGTATGGAGCCTTCATCCCATCGTATATCCCACAGCAGGGAATAAAATGATGTTATTGTGTACCAACTGCATAATCTCATGGACTGAATGTTTTCAGTTGATTGTTTATTTTCCTTGCATACGTTGACCTAGGTCATGGAATGTTCCTACGATGAATTGTGGAAGCAAGTAAACAAAGCTACCGACTTGGATAAAATCATCGCAGCTCATGAAACCTTCCTGGACACCATCCTACAGAGGTCACTCCTGGACAATGAATCCCAGGTAACAGGCTGGATCATGGGGGGGGGGGGGGGGGGGGGAGAGGTGTGAGGGTTTCAAATGGAAACCCATGTATATATGTAACAAGATATGTTAAATTTACTTTATTCTGCTTATTCTGCTTTATTTTAACCATTGTTTAATGACATAACGTAACTTTTTTTTTATAGTATTTAGTTTGTTTGGTACTTTGTTCCATCCAGTAAGCGAACACTGAAGTCTCAGATATATAAAATAAAATAAATTAAATAAAACAATTATAGAAATTCTTGAAAGAAACTTGTTTGATTTATTGAGAAGGAATATTCGGCAGACTAGATTATCCAGTGGTATGTGGGAACATAAAAATGTTGCAAACAAACTCTTTTTGTCCTGGTATTAACCTAAATAAATGTCTCACTTTCCCGATTTTTTCTTTTCATTCTAGAAACTTCTGACCCAGCTGCGGGTCATTTTTGACCTGGTGGTTCAGTTTCAGGGTATGCAAGAAGAATTCTTCAAGGTCAGCTTGGAGGAGCGTGAGAGGCGGAGGAAGGATGTTGAGACCATCAAGGGTAGAACAGAGATGGTGAGATCATCACTGTTTGTTGTACTCATACTGGGTACTAGCGGTTGTACTCAGTGTTTTATATGTTTACTTAGTACTAGTGGTACCTGTACTCTGATTGGCTTCTATTAATTGTACTCATACTTGGTACTAGCGGTTGCACCCATTACTTCGCACTTGGTACTATGGGTTTCGTACTAGAAACTAGCGGTTGCACCCATTACTTTGCACTTGGTACTATTGGTTTCGAACTTGGTACTAGCGGTTGCACCCATTATTTGTACATGGTACTAGTGATCTCGTACTTGGATCTATAGGTTGCACCCATTACTTTGTACTTGGTACTAGTGGTTGTACATGATGCTTTGCACTTGTACTATTACCAATGTTTGTACTCACTTTTCTATACTCACACTTTAGTACTATTAGTTTTACTCATTGCTCTCTACTTGTACTCCTCCATCACTCATAGCTTTGTAGTCATAATGTTGGTTGAGACCTTGTACTTCCGCTGGGTACTTTGTAGTTGTTCTAAGAACCTTGAACGCAGACAATATAAATCCCCCTTCCCCCCCTTCTCTACCCTCAGAAAGGGGTTGGTCTTCATAAATTAACTATTTTACATTGTCGTCATAATCCTTTTCTTTCTCTTTAAAGGGTGAGTGGGGAACCACGCAACTAGAAGAGGAAGAAAAGAGGAGGTTGCAACAAGAGTTCAAGAAAAACTTCATCCCATCAGAGAGGGCAAAGTTGAAAGTCTTAGCCCAAACTCTTCAGGTATGTTGTTTAGAGTAAACCCCCTGGGTGTAAATGCCTCCATTTTGAGCAAATTTGAAAGCAAAATAATGTCCACTTCAGAAAATGGTGAGGCGGCTTTTGGATAAAATCCCTTCACCCTTTTCCTCTCACATAAATAAAATTGGCCCTCTACATCTATTACCATTTGGCTATGTACAAGTAAAGTTTTGAAGATCATTATAATGGTTTCATATATCTGCAATGTGCAACCTCTTTGACAAATTACTCTGTCAATCAACCCCCGACAGGACATGGTGCAAAAGTTCCTTGTGATGTTGACATCGCACTCCGACGACAGCCTGAGACTGCTGGCTGTGAGGCTCGACTTCAACGAAGTTTACAAAGCCAAAGAACCAAAGTTGAGGAGTCCAGAAGTTTACCAGAAACGAAAGAAAAGAGTCTTGTAGGGAGGTAATAATAGGCTGTATATGTGTATGTTAAAGGGTGTGTCAAAGAGGGAAAGAGGAATCATTTATTCTGTGTAGATTTATCTGGCGTAGAATACACCTGATAAATCTACACGGTCTTGAGGGGTCGTGGACTCCAGTGGACTCGGGACCAAGTGGACTCGGAATCGGCGTGGGATGCGTGGACTCGACTGTACAGCCTGGGATGTAGTACAGCCAAATGCAAATTGACCGAGTAGCAGCTACATAATTGTAAATAAATAAATGCAGCAGGCCGTTTTGTACAGAAACTTAGCATTTTTTGTTCACATGAACATGACACTAATAACTAAGGGGGTTTTCATTCAGCAGAGAGCAACATCTACTCTCAACAGTACCACTGATGCAAACATCATGCCAAGATCGTTCGGGACGGGTCAACCAGAATTTACAAGTTGATCTTGAGCAACGGAAATGGAATGTTGGTCAATTGGGTTACTATATTTCTGTTTATGAAGTGCCTTTAATACAAAGAGTAATGGTGTAATAATTCTGACTATTGTAATGTTTTTTCTAAGATCCTTATAAACCAGTAATGAAAGTCACTCAGACAGAATGATGTTATTATCTGTACCAAACTAAAATC
>KN887208.1:12642-33212 GCA_000934455.1 Apostichopus parvimensis | reverse complement strand
GACTCTCTCCAGTCCAGAGCACTAACCACTGCGCCACTTGAACTGTTGAGAAATAATGCTTGTTTCTAATATTTCAACTTCAGAATGGAAGGAGGCAAAGAGCAAAAAATTAAAAGGCTGTAGTTGGATTTGAACCACAGACATGGAGCTGACTCTCTGTTACAGATGTTACTTTCAATTCGATGAATAGTTTGACACAAGTTCTGTGACATGTGTTTTATAACCAGATTTATAATTTTTTTGTTTTTGTGCAAGTTTAAGTTGTAGATCTGTATTCTTTCTCTTCAAATCTTTTCTCTTATTTTAACTGCATTAAAGACAAGTAATGTTGTATGTAAAAATTTTAGTTTTTGAAAATTCATTTATAATGTCATCTTTTCATGATTCCTGTCGTTATGTCAAATTCAAACAATTAAGAAATGGTGTCCAGACTTGGAAAAATGTTTTCATACCAGCTGGAATGACTTTGATTCAAAGACTTTGATTATGTCTGATATGATTCCATTTATTATATCTGATATGATTCCTTTGATTATTTATATTTTTTATTATTATTATCCACAGGCAATGAAGGAACGTCATCATGAGATTGGTATTCACAAAGATATGTTGAAAGCGCAGCTGAAGACGGCGGAGGAAGAGAGGTCGACAGTCAGCACAGAACTCCACGAAAGGATCAGCAAAATTGACAAGTTGAGGAAAAGGTAACGAGAGACCTGCTTTACTCTTGAAGAAAGAAATATCAAGTTGGGATTGTTTTCACATTTTTATTTCAATAGAGACTAGACTTGGCATTGAAACAAATATGCTAAAGTATTGCTAATCTACTACAGAGAGCATAAGGTAGGCTAGCGTAACTATGGAAACAGCGTTTTGCATCAAGGTTGATAAATCTCTTTGGTACTTTCCAAAATCTTAGCTGGATTAGTTAGGTTTCATTTTAAAAGTGAGTCAAAATTGGATTTTTTTTTTAAGTTTGCAATTTCGCTCTTAGATGTGTTAAATGTTACTGTAACAAAGTGTCCAGTTGTGTTGGAGGGTGTTTAAGTGTGACCAGTCATATATTGAATAATATTTTAGTAGGTTTGGAAAAATTGCAATGATTTAGAAACCAACCAACTGCCTCAAAGCCCAGCACATTGAGAGTGGTTTATAAATAATACTCTGCTTTATGTAACTGAAACCTCTTTGGACCTCCATGAGTGAATCAAACCTCTTTTGCTTTTAATTTAAAGGCCTTTTGTTAGTCATTCTTTTCTAAGCAGCTTTCACAGAGTATAAAATTCACACACTGCTCTCCTTTCTGATACTAGGTATGAAATCTTGATGGTGTCAATGGCACCACCAGAGGGAGAGGCAGACGAGGAAGTGTCCCAGGCCTATTATGTCATCAAGGTAAGGGGTGGGGAAGGGGAGGGTAAGGGGAGGGTAAGGGGGGGCTGACATATTGGTGATCTCAAGTGAGTGACTGTAATCCAGGGTGCAGACCGGGAGTCCAGGGTATTGAAGCTAAAACGAACAAGTTACAAATGTCCAGAATAGGACAGATGCAGGCAGGGAGTAAGTCCCAGTTCAAGTGTGGTCACTTTACCTATGGTGCTGGTACAAAGGTTGTACTCTTCGACATTAAAATTTGTGATTCGTAGTTTTCCAAAAGGCAATGTCGAATTATAACATCTGAAGGGTGGTGTGGACATTGACAGTGAAGTCTGTAGTTGTTCATACACGCTGAGCTAAAGTGTTTATCAAAAAAAAGTTTACATTAACTCTGCCTTTTTGTAACCTATACCATAATTCTCCTTTTTTTGGGATTTAGAATTTACAAAATGTAAAAATATGTAGATCATCAGCACAGCTGGTAAGTTAATCTGAAAGTGTTAAATATTGGCAAACAATGTACAAACTTCAGTTTAGAGACTAAGAATTTAGGGACAAAAGTAAATAACTTTCCGGTCATTCTCATTAAACAAGCTCCAATTTTCTAATTTTTTGCAGGCTGCTCAAGAGAAAGAACAGCTCCAGCGGAAGGGAGATGAATTGGATGCAAGAATACGCAAAGCCGAGAAGGAGATCAAGGCCCTGGAAAACACCCTCCGTCTGATGAATGGAAGAAACGAACAGTATCGGAAAAGTTTTAACAGGGTCACAGAAACTAGTGAGTATTAAATGCAGATAGATAGTACCTAATTACTTCAGAGTCATTGATATATTATTGATAATCTTGTATTTTCTATGTTAAATTTGTTATTGCTGGAACAGGATTCAAACCAATTACCAAAGGCTTTCAAGACGTGCAGTCACTTCTGTTCTAGCTATAAAAAAAAAATCTTTTGTTTTTTCCCATTGTTTTATACTTTCCCATTGTTCAATTGCTGATATGTTCATATCTCCTTTAAGACAGCTTTTGAAGAGTGAAATCTAAATAACAAGCTGTTCAACTTTTATAGATCCCCTCCCCCTTGGTTTGCTTGGTTTCACTCTGTGAAACTGCACCTCCACCTCTCCAATGTGGCCCCTCAGATTTTTAATACTGGTATGGACCATTATTTATGTTACACCTTGCCCAGTGCACATCCCCATCTCACGGTATATAAAACAGTTTAAGATTAAAGTTTGGTTTTGAACAGTTCTTTCAGAAATTTCTTAGGATGTTTTGAATTTTCTATCAGTAACATTTGATCATCTTTTCAGGCGAGGAGTACGAGGAGAAACAGCGATTGGACGAGCAGCTCCGCGCTGCGATGGACAAATACAAGTACAAGAGACGGCAGATAAGGGAGCTACAGGACGACCTACAGACCATGTCAAATACAATGGAGAACTTAACCAGAGATGAGAGAGCATACGAAGAAATGGTGGAGGAAAAACAGGTTCGTTTCCCACACCCCCATACCATGTCCACCAATATCCTGAATCCTCCCCTTCCCTTCCCTCCCTCTCACCCATCAGTAGAAAAGCATTCTAGAAATTTATGTTGATGATCTGTAGATTACAATTTATTGGAAGCAAAGTAAAGTTGTTTGGTGTAAGCCTTCAGTGTACCCCCCCCCCCCCAACGTCCAAGTCCATCTTCGTCCCATCTCTCGTGGAAAGGAAATCAAATTGAAAATTTCTTTGATGGATCTGGAGTAAAAAGAACTGTTGAAACCAACCCCACCCTCCCCCCAACCATTGTACAACAATTGATTAATGATTCTTTCAGTAATATATTTTGATGAGTTCAAGCCTATGTTTATTGGGTGCAAAAAACTACTTTGAATCTCCTTGAATTGCCTTTTTCTTTAAAGATCAATTACAATCAATCACATTGTGGATGAAACTTGGTTCAAATAATGAAATTTTTTGTGGTCTCTTTTACTAACAGAATAAAACCAAACAGCTTTCAAAAGAGCTTGACGAACAGAAAGCCAAGGTAGAGAGAGCCTCTAAGTTAGTCGTTAAATACGCCCGAGATGTCAGGAGTGCAAAGAAGAGTAAAGGAGAAACTCATGAAGAGGTGGGTCAGCTTTTAAAGATTAATTGTTTGTCTGTAATATTTCACTGGGTACTTAAGGAAGCTACAAATTATTGAATTAGCAAAACTTTAACACTAACACAATGTCAATCGATAATGATTGTGTGCCACCACCATCGCTCTTCTGAAGGTAACACTTCCGTTGTATTATGTATTGACCTTGTGAATGCCCCTTTCCTTCATCCAATTCGCAGAAAGACTTCGATTTGCGCGAGATGCGAGATTTCAACAAACAGGTGATGAAGCAAGTCGGTGGTGTTATTCACGAGAACGCAGACCTAGCACCGACAGCTCACATGCTCTTCTCACAGGTAGATATGAATATTATTCATAACAAAATGTCTTGTGACCTAGAGGTCACAGGCAAAAGGAGTCTGGTGAATTGTAAAAGAAGTTTGTTTTTTCGTCTCAAGGTGTATATTGCAGGTATATGTTGGCATACTGTAAGAATATATTCTTAAGGTATATATTGTTAATATATTTTAATATTTTTTAGGGTCTGTAAGGGTAACAACTTTTTCAGGAATATTATAATAAGCAGATTTGGTCATCACAACTGTAAAACTTTCAGAGAGTATAACACGACAAAAAAATACAATATTTGTCGAAAACTGCCAAATTCCTGTGTAAGCTACAGAAGTGTTTTAAGTTACATACATAAACAAAATGATGGATTACAGAAACCTGAATGCAGTGTTGTTGTTAATCGTAGTTATATTGTCAGAGAGGTGTTTCCACATTTAATCGTTTATGATACATTCAAGTTATAATCCTGCATTAACTAACCCCTTTGAAGTTCTCTTCTGACACGATAATAAATATTCCTTTCCTCTAGGCAAGCCTTCCTGTTCCACCTCCTCCAAGTGCAACTGGGATGCGTACATCTCGGTCGGGATCCTCCATCAGTGCAAGGAGTATCCTGTCACCAAAGTGAGTCTTGGTTGCACAAACCAAGAGATTGGTTTCTTTAAAGGTCATGACACAACCCTTTCAGCGGAAAGCACTTGCACAAACAAATCCCCTCCCCCTCCCCCCACATAATCAGTGCAAGGAGTATCCTATCACTAAAGTTACAGTTTACAAGCCAAAAGAATGGTGTCTATGCAAGTGATTATGACAATCTCTTCCCAGTGGAAATCACCTACCACCCCCTTCCCCCTCCCCTTCCAAAAAACAAGTTTCCCTTCCAGACATGAACTTCAAATTCATATCAATACTACAGCAGCTGATTTCAATCCCAATTCCCTGAATAACAAAACCTTTTCCCAAATCCCTCCCCTCCCCCCAAAACAAAAGCACTCTAGCAAAAGCAAACTAGTGTCTTGTTTTGATAAAGCCTGTGAAGCATTTTGGATCAGCTAGACAAGATGACTTATAAACTTAATTTATCTGTTAGTTAACTATACAAAAAACTGTATAACAATAACAAGTATGAAATGAATTTTACGGTCTAAATGGAACTGTAGATGATTGAAGGAGCTACATATATATATCTTTCTTAATCAACAAACATTTCTCATCAATGCCTATAGGTTCCCCCCAGCTCGATCGATTTTATAATCTTGGGGGAAATAAAGTGATTTTATCTAGTAAGACCTCCCGCCGCATATCAAATTTCAATTCATAGTCAAACCATTTTTTGGAAAAAAGGAGTGTAACCTTGGTCAGAAGATGAGAAACGTTAAACTTTTTTCTTTGCTGTCGATCGATTAACAGGACGCCTTCATCTGGTCGAAGCGCAGCTTCCAGCCGAGCGGGAAGCACAACTGCGGCGATCAAGACGGTGGATCTTTCTGGGCTGTCTGGAAGCAGATCTGGATCGCCTAAAGAAGTTAGATCCCCCACGGGATCGGCCTCGAGAATGTCCACTGGTAGAAGAGATTCCCGACCTGCCAGTGCGGCCAGTAGCAAGAGCAGTGCGCGAAGTATGAAGTACTGAGCCTTTAGTCACTTCACACATTGCTGATACACATGTGATGACCACCATCTATCTCTCATATTGGCATTCCACGATGGCTTTTATTTGCAAGACAGCCTCCCTTCTCCAAACCTTGATTTCATTAGTACTGACATTATTTCATGACTGTGAATTCCAGACTTCTGAAAAAGATAGAAAACATTCCACGTTATTTTGTAGTACATAATTCTGTCGTTTTATTTCCTCGTTGTCCATCCAAGGAAAGGAGTTTGATGAATGAAACCTTTCAATTCTAAGCGATTCATTTCCTTTGTATATATTTATATATATATATATTTAACAGCACTGGTTTGGAAAACAAAATACAAAATGATTTTAGGTCAAGAAAAGATAAAAAAAAGAAAGAGTAATTGAAGCTCTTTCAGAACCTGTGACTTATAAAAAATTGAAATTTATAATGATAAATATCTCATTATGGCTAGTTTAAGACTTAATGGAACTTTCTATCTGTCAATAGCATGTCACGGCTTTCTCCTGCCACAAATTTGAACATATGTCCAAACTTGCTGTGACACATGAAGTTTAAAGATTCTATGTACCCTTTTTTTTTTCTCATAATGAGATTTTGTTTTTTTTGCCGATGAGTTTCGGTTGCCTTAATACTATACATCACCTTGATATGTTTACGTCCATGTTTTGGTTTCAGGACGCTGGTTCCGAGTTTTGATTTTAGCTCAGAATAGTGTTTGAAACAAAGTCTACAATTGATACATAGTTTTGTCGGTATTTATAAATCAATCTACTTATAAATGTTTGTTCATAACTTCTCCTTTTTGGGTAATAAACTTCCCACCAGAAACTTTCAAGTCGCTCGCAATTCCTCATTTATTTTAGTTTCATACCTTTCTTTCGATCGTGCAGTCTTCGTCGAGGCGTCAGGTTTTAGTTTCGGACGTAACTGATCATTTGAAGAAACAGCCCAAAGAATCCCCTGTATATAACATATTTAACACACATTCGAACACCAGGGTCTCGGCTCAAATGTATAACGACTCTAGGTTTGAGTTGTCACCTGCCGAAAATAAGAAACGGAGACAAGATTTCTGACAATAATTAAAACAAACTGACCTTTAAGATTTCTTAATAGAACATCTAACTTAAAGCCACTAGAAGTGCCATCTCTTAAACTTGGCTTGTTGTAGAGAAAACAGAAAATCTAACAAGTTTTACGTTTGAAGCCTTGATTCAATATCTTGTAGGGTTTGTTTATATGTAAGAACTTCAAACTTTGAGAGAAGAGGAGATGGTGGTATTCTATCATCTAAAGCTTCCAAAATGATCATACCATGACTGGTGCTATAGCTAATTAGTTGTTGAATAGGAAAACACAATGTCAAAACCAATGGTTTCATATTCTGCTGAGATAAATGATACAACTCCATACTCTTTCAATTTGACCCCTGACCTCTCATTCTCATGTGATCATTGACCTAGTCAGGATTCCACACCCCCTTTCTTCTCCCTATCTCAATCTTGCATCAGGGTTCCTGCATCAGGGTTCCTGCATCTGGGTATTATAGGCAAATGAGGCTACGACCTTGGCATATCAGCTGTGAATCTGGTAACGACGGGTTTCAGTAATAAACAGACAATTTCTTAAAAATCAATTGTGACATTCATGAAAAGCCTGTGAACAATGTTTCATGACGAGGTGTCAGATATCAACCAGTTTAAATAGCTTTGGGCCTTCATTTGTGTTTCTGTGATTGAGCTAAGCAGCTATCGACTTATTTACATGATGTGAATGTGACTTTTGTCACGTTTTTAAACCAATAATTATGTTAACGAGAAAAATATATCCCGAGAAACGTTCATTCAGAGAACTGACATGACTGGTATAATTCAGGTAAACACAATTGTCTGCTACTTGTGAAGTCAAATGTAGACCTTGAAAAAGGAATACATTATAATTGAATGTAGGCAATATCTACAACAAAGTCGGTTTAACTTTCATACTTTCTACAATCCGAGACAATATAATATCCAAATTTGCAAGCAAAGGGGGGTCCACATAATATAATCAGTATGAAGTTAAACTAACATGAACGTTTTGAATTACCCTCCTTGACAAACAAACAGTGACGTCCCATTCATACACCCACACCCGCAGACAGCTTATAACCTCCCTCCTAGATAGAGTGTGCAGTCTACATTTGACTGCTTTGGGTGATTTAGTGTCTGAATGGTCTGCACTGGACTGGTGTGGGTGCTTTAGAGGCTGACTGTTTTAGAGTCTGGCTGGTTTGCATTAGTCTGGTATGGGTGTTTTAAAGTCTGGCTGGTCTGCATTTTGACTAGTTGAGGCATTCTACAGTATGTGGTCTGCATTAGACAGTTGTGGGTGTTTTAGAGGCTAAATGGTCTGCATTAGACTGGTGTGGGTGTTTTAGAGTCTGGCTGGTCTCTATTAGACTAGTTGAGACATTCTAGTATGTGCGGTCTGTATTAGGTGTTCTAGGTTTGGGTGTTCTAGAGTTTCAAACTGCTCTCCCAAGCAGACAGAGGAGGTCGCCAATTGTGTTTGTTGAAATAACGACTTTGGTGGTTTTCAACACAACTCTCCTACGGTCTAGGATCTCACATCAAATCAATGAGACCCATCACTCAAATTTTTGCCTACCTTTTTCTCTTCATAATTTATTTTTTATGCTATCAAAAATGACAAAACTGGGAATGCCAACTTACTACAATTCCATCCTCTTCCATTAACTGCAGTCATGACCATTTGCACATTACCCGAATAATCTGAGAATTTGGGTACACGTAACTCAATGACTAGTGAACAGTTGCTCAATCACTATGCTGATATCAGTTTTTCCATTAATTTATTTTATCATAAGTCACGGAAATATTCCATTCTAAAAGGTCACTAGAATGTTGCTCACAAATTTGCAAATGTTAAAAAAATCGGTGAAATCTTTTCAAAGTCCTTTCCTCAAGGTTTTGACCGTCCGAATTATTCCCAGACGGTGAGGTAGTACCAAAAAAAAAAAAGTTTTGAGTATGCAAGTCAAAAGTTTGAGCATGAGTGACCATTTGTTAACATTCTAGCACATTTATGTGAAAAAAAAAAAATTATACATTTGAAGGGAAAACATAAAAATCTCCTTACCCTTCTTGTGTGCATCTATTTTTGATAAAAAACTGGAAGCGGTTGGCTACTAACAAAGTTTCAAATACACGTGGCTGTAGGAGAAATGGCAGGAGGATCATGTGATGTGAGCATTCTATCCCAACTTCATCTTTGGCTTATATGATATATAGAGATGATAGATGATAGAGAAGAACTAATCCCCCAGAACAGCTATGAAGTCAAATCTTGTCTCATTTGGGTGATATCGTAGACTTTACAAAGTCATATCTGGGAGTTGTCATTTTATCAATCTATGATGTCATAGTGTGCCACAAAGATCTGAAACCCTTTACTTTCTCTTTATTTTTCATTGGTGTATTTTCACGGTAGAGAATGTTAAAATGGTTGACCCTCAAACCCAACGTCATTCATAAGGTCATGTAAAGAGGTTCAATATTTTAGATACAGCATTTGCAAAACCCCATCTCCAGTATCAAAAAAAACATTATCATAATAAAGCAAAAAAGAAAAACATGTGTGAGTTCGTGTTTAGACTTGATCAAGTCCTTAGCCTTTGTTTGGTGTGAATAACATTCAATTTGTGATAACTCCAAAATAGAATAAGATTTATCTTAGCTGGTTTGGGGAGAATTGTTCAGAATTGTTCATAACAGTCACCTGTATCACATCCACAAATAACTATTAGTAGGCCCCTATATGGTTTATGTCTCCTACGATTTTCACCGAAACAATTTTTCTTTGAAACTTGTAAAACCTGCCGTGTACTCACAAAGAAGCTTCCATGAAGAATAATGAGTTTTTGCTCTCTAGTACAACTGACGCACACCGACTGAGAGGCGGGCCATGACCTCTGACGATAGCCCAAGACTGCCCAGAGGAATAGAACTGGAGGGGTGTATGACCGAGAGTATGTGGTCGGGTAACGGCACCATCTATACCAAAAACAGAAAGAAAAAAGCATGAGAGAAATTGAAGAAAGGATTTATACATCACGTGATCTGCTTACGAAATCAAAATGTCAGCAGGCCAACCAAATACGTCAAATTCATACCACGAGAGACGAAGAGAAAATTACCACTGAATGTTTAACGAGGCATCAAAAGATTATCCTCCTAAGCTTACATCATTATCTTCCTCCACAAATTTTTTTTCTTTGAATCAAATAAAGCGGAGCTTTCAAATTTTAAATCAGCTTTGGAGTTCTTACGCAATTACACGGTTGGTCTGAGAGCTATTACAGAGTTTTCATTCTCGTCAAGGCAGCCAAAAGATGTGAATCTCATTATTATTATCATTATTATTATTATTATTATTTCCCTCTCATTATCCTCCCATCCCACTTAAGAAATAAAATCCTCAGTCCAAAATAGGATTTTCTTTTGGAAATGATTTATCTTCTATTTTTCTTTCTCGTTATTATACTCGGCTCCTTTTCCTCTCTGTATTTCGTCTTCTTTCATTCTCTTTTTGCCATAAATAATTTTCTCAATGCCGATTGTGATTAAATCATACGAGGTCTCCTTAAAAGCTAATCAATACGCGACTCAGAAATCACATCGCCAGTCATACAGAACTTATTCTCCTAATTGAATCAACCGTGGAAACTCGAGCTTCAAACCTCATCGTTGCTAACTCGATAAAGCCATAATTTCGCATCCCTGATTGGCATTGACAACTAGCCAGCAGAATATCCCTATCCCGTTCCTACGCCGATCCTGCCAGGAATCAAATGCCCCCTTAATTGAATTCTGTCCCACGGTCTTCCTCGTTGCCGGCAAAAAGAAATTCCCCAAAATCCACTTACAGGATGACGATCGCTATTGACTAAATCCTATTATGTCCCCAAAACGGAGGTTTGTTTCAGTGTATCTGAGGCACAAGAAGATAAACACCAGATTTTCACCTTTAATTGGCCACTTTTTTCTTTTTTAACCGTTATTTCTTCTCGATGGTTTTTTTTTTTTTTTACCCGACAGTATAATGCCTTATGGCAATTGGCGAGTGATGTTACCGGGATAAATTCACTGGTGCCCTCTCTCAAAACTCTGAATGCATCGCTTCTCAAATTGTTTTTTTTTGTGCATAAAGTTGAGCTTACCATTTCTGCTTAAATTGCACAGAGTTTCTTTTTTTTCGGTTTCACAAAGTCAAGAAATATTAGCAGCGAAACATGCCCGAAGGATGTAGAATAGTTACAAAGTACGATATAATTCTGAATCTCTCTCTCTCTATTTTCTCAAAGAAATCTCAAGGTTTCCTTCAAAACTGGAGGTATATCTTTTAAGGAAATTTGATAGTTTTACTTCTCAGGATCAACATCTGTAAACAACTTGGTTTGTGAAACTGTATCAGAGAGAGCTCCCAAAGAGTTTGGAACAGAATGTCAGAAGTTTGACAAAGTCGACAGAGAAATGTTTCTTTTTTTGAGATTTTAATCAAAGTTTCTTATTTGTTCAACCAATTGTTTGCATAAATTTGCCTACATTTACATAAATTTCAGTTATATGTTAAAACTCATTTTTATACCTCAAACTTCAATGCATGCTATAATTCTTGGCGATCTTAGAAAATCATAGATTTTAAGTTTCTTCCCCTCAGGCTTGGAAGTCTACAAAAAGATATATGTATATACATATGATATATATATATATACATATATATATATACATATATGAAACTTTCTGATTACAAGGTAGCTAATGATTGATACAGTTTCAATGCCCAGATTGAATCTACACTTATGGATCACCAATTTTAGAAGACAACTTAACGTGTTGCTTGTCAGGTAAAATGTCAGCTTCGTGTACATTTAAACTCCTCACTACTCAATATTTGCTTGACTTGTGCTGCCACATGTTTTTTGACGTTCCTCGCATCTTTTCACTTCCCCATCCATATTGTTTTGTTGCTATATTTTATTGTTGATGCATAATCCCTTCCGGCAAATTTCCAGATTTACCCCCTCGATCATGTTGTAAGCGTTTTCCTCGCTATTAAGTTGGTACCGAATTGCACAACTAAGGTTACAACTTCTGACAAATATTTTCTGTAATAGTCATCAATCTTTCGATTTCATTTTGACCATTGGAGATTGAAGATATGAATATTTCTTTGAGGGAGGGGGGGGGGGGTTTAGCCAGAAATTCTAACAGTTTGCAAGTGTTTTTGAGGTTGCAGAATCCAAGAGACAATGGTGGGTTGCTAGGCAACTGCTACATAAACATCATGAGACACAGATGAGTAAAGCAAACATCACTTTTATCATCTTTCATTAAAACATAAAACTGAATGCAAAACCTACTGTACATATGTTGGATAAGTGTTATTAGATAATACAACATCATCATAGACTGATCAAAAGTCACAGGAAATTTGTTAGATGTTACTTTGAAACAGTTACTTTATGAAAAAACTAATACAACGATATATAACGCTTCATCTTAATGTGCGCCTCTTCCAACCCCTCCCTTGCCCGCCACCCCCTCAACCCCCCCCTTACCTTATTGGTACTCCACCTAATTAATACCCCATATCTGATTTTTTTCTTCGAAACAGCTTTTGTTTGCATTTTGTGGCAAGAAAGTTTCTTTGAGATAATATCAAATGGGGGTTTTAAACATTGATCAACCGTGCAACTTCAATAACAAGTTTGAAAAAGTACAAATGAACTTTGAAAACAGCCTTTACGAAAAGTCTAAACTTTGACAAAAGAAAAGAATAAAGAATAAAGAATAAAGAATAGGAAAAAAACAGAAAAGAAAAACCAGAGAGAATGTCAAAACAACCTGTAGATTACAAATACCGACGTATAATTGAAAGACAGAACAAAAATATCTGGGAACTTGGAAAGAATGGATGCCCAAACGAGGCATTATCTTGAAGACAAAAGAATCCAAAAAATTAAATAATGGATTTGACTTTCAAAGCGACACATTTCAAAACAAGTTGATTGACTTCAAAGAAGTTAATATCGTCAAAACCTTTTTTCGAGCTCCATATCAATAGCTTTTGGTTGGATACAACTTTGTTTTGGTAACAAGGTAACACAAAGATTATAAACACATGGAAAGTGTTGGTCTGAAAGAGCCTTATCTTAATGTCTGCATTGTCTCTGATTACGTCAAATATAAAGGGGGGGGGAGGGGGTGGGTGTTTAATGGTGAATAAGTTGTGAAAACAATTTGTGTTTACTTGTGAGTTGAATTTAGTTTTAATAGTCATACAACTAAATCCCAAAGGTTAAGAAACCAACAGCATCTCATTTTGAAATTGAAACACATCCCACGTTATGCTGGTGAATTTACAACTTCTTTATTTTCTTTTTGATGAGTGTTCAGAGAATTAAGAGACAGGACTATAAGTATTTCCCCCGCCCCTTCCCCCCTCATTTCCTGCTCCCAAGACCACCAATTAACATCCCCTCCCCCCATGCGATGGAGGCGAGTGACATACCTCAGCATCTGACCGCTTTCTAGGATGTCGGGCAAGTCTAACACTACAGTTGGCGTAGACATGGGTGGACAAGGTAATTACCGAAACCACATTTGCCAAAGGAAATATGGAATAAATGCAAGGCTCCGCTCAATAACACTGCACGATCGTAGCAGCAAATTCTGATTTAGGTAGAGAGAATTCGGGTTGTTCCCAGTGAAGCTTTGAACCTGTGGAACCTAGAGTTTGTGGGGAGGGGTACCTCAGTATTAAACCGCTATAACACACCATCATCTTACCATCTATAGATATAATTATGGAGTAACTGAATATATATCATCAATAAATGCTTTGGTTTGGTTCATCAAAATCCAACCAGGAACAATCAAAATAATGAATATTACATATTATAATATTATATTTACATCACAATCAAATTTGTGATATGCAAATTTGCAATTGTTAATTTATATCATTAATAGCATATGCTATCATTTGGACCAGCAGTAAATGGTTGTATTGCCCTAATATCATGATATTATTTAAAGGGGATGTCCAATTGTGTGGATATATTTAATCCCTTTGGTGAGAAGGATGCAAAGTAACCCTCACCCCCTTCCCAACCCCCAGCCCCAGCTCCCACGTAAAATATAGATTTAGGCATTTTACCATTTGATGTTTTATGATGATTTTCTGTCTATATATCTGGAATAAAATGGAACTTTTGGTAGTTTTTCCAATTGCCATTTTGTTACGTTCTGCTTCTCCTCTTGATATTTTTTAATAGATTTTGCTAACAGATATCTTCCTTTTGTAAACATCTTCTAATCCTGGCGCTAATAAATTAATATTCGTGGCATAAATAGATTCCGTTGCTCAGCAAAGCGAGCTAGGGCATCATTGCTACTGCAGAGAGAGTTACCATTTCAGCACTGCAATGAAAGAAATATGGTCTGGAGGGGGAAATCTATCGGTGTTGAAAGTTTCACCGTCTCTCAAATTTGTCATAAACTTTATGAAATAACCAACGGCTAAAACCGTGTATTAGAATTATGCCATACTGACGGATAGCTCACATTCATCTTTCTCTCTCTCTCTCTCTCTCTGAGACACTATCAAATTCCAGGGACAAATTGATGAAAATATAAATACACAATTCAATTTAAAAAAAAAAAAAAACACTAAATAAATAAAAACAGCCAGAAGTAAGAGAAAACCTTCAACATATTACCCAGCAATCACCAAAGATTGATATTACATGATTTCGACAATTTCGAAAAAGGTCAACCATTCGATCCGGTTTGTCAAACTCTCTGTTTTTGTCAACAGCTTGCAGAAACCAAGGAC
The DNA here is from genome assembly GCA_000934455.1 of Apostichopus parvimensis. Classification (NCBI taxonomy): domain Eukaryota; kingdom Metazoa; phylum Echinodermata; class Holothuroidea; order Aspidochirotida; family Stichopodidae; genus Apostichopus; species Apostichopus parvimensis. Next base: position 18,848 of record KN887208.1, on the reverse strand, counting down.
CACATTCTTAAGAAAGTAAATATTTGTCGTGATTCGATTACGGCGGGGATTTGCGCCTCCAATTCCCTGGCAATCAGCAACAATTTGATTAGCGGAAAACAATTGCCAAAAGCATCCTTTTGACGAGAAATTCGGGGATTATACGATACGACAGCCAATCTGTCTTGGGGACTCTTTTATCGGTTACAGCCGTCACAGACCAATTGACTGATCAAATCAAACCAAAAACATTCGGAATTCGGCAGGAACATGCACGCCGCACCGACAAATTGGTGGAAACTTTCCCATGGCACTGACATGAGAAAAGATGCGTGATTGGATTATTACGTGAGGTAAAGATCGGTCTGAGAAGAATAATAGGAAGAAGGCGCTGCAACGCCCGGGTCTGGTGTTTGAGTCTGACCGAGGGTCGGTCGATCCATCACATCTTGATTCAGCGTCGGACATCTTTGGCACAAAAAACGATTCATTTAAAGAGGACATCATAGCGATGAAAATAAGACTGTTAAAAACAAAAATTGCAAAACGCAAAACACACAGAGACCATTTATTGATGAAGTGTATATGCAAGTAGTTCTACTGGGATCGCTATGAGGCGAGATATCGTAGATCACTATGAAAGTGACGTTAAATTGGGAAGTTGAATTAATTATCTAAAGTTTATTACATTAAGTTGCTTAAATCAATTTTCTGTTATGTACTGGGGGTAAAACTAAATAGAGAGTGACTAATACTAATGGCCTACCAACCTAGATTATCGATCACTTTCAGCTCCATTTTGGTCACATATGACAGGATATCAGTAAAGCATCATAATACTAGAATCATTTTTTGGTTCCATTTTTTTTGACAGAGTGAAAAATAAGGCACACCCACCCGCCCCCCTCGAAAAAGAAAAAAAATGTAGGTAGGGAACATTAATTTGGTATTCAAATTTCATGTAGCATTTTTTCTAGACTCTGAGCTTTGTGTCACATAAGATACTATGGTCCCTGCATACAAAACCTATAAATACATTTTGACCTTGTATAGCAAAATTTGCCCATTTTTGAATAGCAGTTTACATATGGCATATACTGGATAAATAATTCCCTGCAATTTTAGTGTCATTGTAAAAAAAAAAATTGGGGCACATCATTTCTAACATTGTCAGTTGTAACCAACCTGTTTTATATGAGAATATTAACCACTTCCGTCCAAAATCTTGTATGCAAAGTAGCCTAGGTGTAATGTTGACCATAGATGTATTTCAGGTCTGACATATGTCTTTACACAGGACAGGCGGTTTTTGCAACGGTTTTTAACCATTTTAATTTTATCTTTAATTTAAGAAAGTAAATATAACCAACACCCTTTGCTCAAATGTTATTTTACAGGAATTAGTGGAAATGAAATAATTTGAAATAAAATCCACTCAAGACTTTTCATTACATATTTCTCGCATCAGAATTCAATCACGGACAATAAACAGGGAAAAGAAAGAGTCCATCAAAATAATTAAGGAAGACCAACGGTGGTCTTCGTCCATCAAGGAATCTTGAGGCTTTTTCATCCCTTTGCCTCTTTAAGACATACTCTATTGATATCTAGCCATATTCAACCCAGAATCCCACTTCAGACAAAATTAATACACGAGAAATTGAAAAATAACTGGCCCCATATAATACCTCAGGTTAGTACTATACCTAAAACAACAACACAAACATATATATATAAGCTCTAGGCTAGTATGTTATTACCAGCCGAGGGTGTCTGGCTGAGCAAATATCTGTGGTTAATTTTAGGTTACTATGTTAGATGGATAATATCAACCATCTGGTTTCCCTCACCATGCCTGCCTCTCCTCATCCATCCTCCTCGTTTGAATTATGCAACCGACACAATCTTTGTCAGAATAGACCGATCTTGACAGGTCTTAATGAGTATGAACCAAACAGAAATGTACATTAGCCACATTAGTTTACATATGGAAGTGTTGCCAGGTGGAATAATTAAAGAAAAAATTAATATCCAAGCAATCAGGGCTGAGTTTATAACTACTTCTAGAGGGCCTAGAACATGCCAACTGTGGGAGACCCAGCAGCCTACTGATACTATAGACTAGCATGCAGCTAGATACACCCTCTAACAAAACATGCAGTATACTAGCTGTGTATATACTTGCTCACTTGGGTTGGGGTGGGGGAGGGAGGGGTCCTAAACAATGAGGGGGGGCTTGTCCCACTAATCATCTTGGAAATCAAGCCCCAATAGATGACCCCAAAATCAATACAAGAGAAATTGGCAAACGCCGTTTCCAACTTAAAGTAAAGACAAATTGAATGCTATCCCCCCCCCCCCTCCCATAAAAAAAAAAACACGCAAATCTTGTTACAATAAAAAATGTGAAAAGTCAAGGTTAAAAGTGCTGCCCCAAGAAATGACTCCCTGCACACTAGGAGCTATCAGGTACAAGGGCAAAAAATCCTGGGCAAATGGTGTCAACATCCGGGGTTATTGGGCAGATTTACCAATCCAGACTGTAGCCTGGATCCTCAACCCCCCTCCCCCCTAACCCCCTCAAAATCAAACCTACCCTGCATGACCGAGGCTGACTAACAACCACCCCCCTCCCTCAAGAGTACGACTCATCTTAGTTTTTGACAGATATAGAACTCTGGAACACTTTCAGACCATATTCATACAAGCCTCTGAAAACATCGTAAAGCCATCATAGTGCAATCATCGTATGGAAATGTCATCAACTTTCAAAGTGAAATGCTTTAGTTTTTTTTAAAGGACAGTGAGGATCTTTAGAACGCCGTAAAAACCCCAGCGGAGGAAAGCTCCCCTACTTGCAGAGTGAAAGGAGACTTGCTGGTTATACAATGAGTGTCTCTCTGCGCCGGACAAAAAGAGAGAGTAAAATATAAAAAATATTAAAAAAAAAGAACGAGACAAGTGACACATCAAAACTCTTTTCAAAGGTATTCAAAACTGCCACAATTTAAGAGGAATTCGGTTAAATTTACACCTAACAACCCTCTGAGATGATGAGGTTGCCAGATGCTTACTTGAAGCTCAGCCTTGGATTGAGTGTTGACAATAAAAGAATCTAATACCTTTAAATTGATGACGGCTTTGAAAGAATTGGAATTTTGGTCGATTTACCAGATGTTGTTCTATCTCCTCATGATCTGACGGATTGGTTACGATTTGAGTCATAAATTGGTTTGAAAGTCAAAAAATATTTTAAGATCAAACTATCGATTGCAGACCCTAGATATTATACTCTTTATACTGGGACTGTTGTTTAGTGTTCAAACGCTGGGGTAAATTAGGTTTGCAAAATACAGAATTTTCTAGTAATATTCTCGGTCTAAAGCATGTTGCATATTTTCAATTTACTCCCACACACGGACACATAAATATAATAATATCATTTAATCTTTCATTTATCTTTCTATTTAGTAACATTCTGTTAAAACACATTTGTTTTCATCAGTTCTCACATATTCTTAACTCCAGTTCACATTTATATGTATTTCCACTACTACACAACAAGCCACTTCTTACTGTGTGAATTAATGGTTTTAGGTAAAAAGTATATATATCAATTGGCCCATGAAATAACACGTTTACACGATCATAAGGTGGGTAGCACATTTCGGTTGAAAACTATCGTTTTTATCGAGGGTTAAAACAAATTTGAAACGTTACTTGGCTCATTCAGAGTGGTACAGAGCTACACAACAGCCCAAGGCTGAAATCTAGCAACAGCCCAAAAAAAGGAGAAAAAAAAGAGTCATTTCCCAGCTGTCTGTACTAGTTCTGACATCAATATCTTCCTTTTATTTATTTATTAAGAAAAGAGAAGGAATTTGAAAAAAAAAAAAAAAATCACAAAGTTATTTACATCATGAAACAGTAATTTTCTTTGGTTAAGTCACAAATACCAAACCTTTCTAATGAACCACATAGCATCATTTCGGCATCATGTATACACCAACTTCAAAACCTGTCTTAAGGTTAATCGCGATCTTTGACACAAAACGACAAACAACTCTTTTTACCGATGCCCTCCTAGCGAGCGACAATTAAGAACCCAGAGACTTAGCAGGAAGGACCATACTACTCAAGACTCCTCAAAAGCATAAGAAGCATTCTCTTCCTCATCAACACAGCCGAGGAAACCGAACCGACTCGGCGAAATTACATATAACACGACCGCCGCAAATAACCCCTCATTCTTCCTGACCTACAAAGGCCTGAATACCATCAGAGAGGTTCCCTCCCTCCCCCTGCTGTTACACGAACTGATATGAACTTCCCTTCCCCTTTCTAATGACCAAAACTTCAGGACATTACAAATTATAAGTTTGCTCATGTACCTCATAATCTGTTAGTCAAGAAAAGCCACATCCCAACGGCCCAGGGTACATGATAGCCTCGGTGACGTCTGACTCGGTGTATAGAGAGAAAACTGACCACAGTTATGTCATTGCTTAAATACAGAAACCAGTAGGGCAGGGATGGTAGGCATCTCAAGGTTAGTAGTAGAGATGATTGTAGGTTATGAATGGATATGATTTATGACTATTTATATCACCAGACTCTAATAGGACATAACAGTGCATGTACCTGCCTTAAAATAGGACAATAGGAATAGATCAATTTTACTTTCTTATGGAAATTAGAAGTTACTTCATTATCAGTTTTACTTATTCTTATTAATTATTACACAAAAGCATAGAAGAAAATTATTACTGACTAAGAAAACTTCCTATAACAAGTTAGAGAGGTCTTAACCTCTTGAAAATCAAGGTAGTGCAAAAAAACCCTCCCCCCCTCCCCCAATGTGCTTATAACAACAGAGTTACCCTATTAAATTTTGATAGTTATAACTGAGGATAAACTGTTCATTAAATTTATTTTTTATTGTAATCAGGTTTAACCGGTTAAATTTTTAGACAGTTAGTAAACCAGCAAAAAGCGAAGTTTGCTCCCCCCCCCCCCTCTGGGTTTCTTTCTGGAAACATCCATGCCCCTAAACAAAACTCATGCATGGAGGTGGCATTTAGTTTCTGACACTAACACCTTTTCATACCGTAGCTCTAGGCAATTCTAATTTCTTAGTTAATTATTACTACATTATTCAGCATCACACTTTACTGTATATGTCCACAATATCACACTTTACCATATGTCCACAATATCACACTTTACTATATGTCCACAATATTGCACTTTACTATATGTCCACAATATCACACTTTTCATTCAAGTATGTCCACCATATCACACTTTATCATATATGTCCACAATGTCACACTTAATCATATGTCCACATCAAATCACATTGATTGCGATAGTAAACCCACAAAACATCGCCTCGGCCTTGTTAGAATGAATTGACATTCAATTTGGTGATACGTTGAAAATATGGTGTTTAATGCAAACTCATTCCCATTTTTTAACACTTGTCATTAACTCGTATTATAAGACATATCCGGTTCTAGTCTGAATGGACAGTGGTCTGTTGTTCCTGACAATGCAATACACGCATGGGTGCTTCAAACACCACCAAAACAGGATTTATCTAATATTATATCAGTTTATAGGTGTGGTAACCAAAACTGTACCATAACCTGCCATCTAGTGCAAGGTAACACCGCACTGGTGAAACCAACGACACTTGCTTTTATTATTTTGATAAGCTTGTTCATAAAAGCAGGAAACAGCACAGTGTTTTTAAAGAAGTGATTTATTTCTGTTCATATTCAATCAGAGGGGGGGGGGGATGAATTGTTCGGTATAAATGCTATTCCACTTGGCCACACAATTGCTGCTACAATTAGTGCGCATAGATTCCATAATGTATAATTGCAGTTTTTTGTAGATATCGGAAAACCATCCAGTCACAACTTGTAAAAAATATATGTTACAAATGATACATGTTAATTTTACTACAAATTATTGGCACAATAGCAAAAATTAATATTTAAGCAAGATATTTTTGGTAATATTTAGATCTTTTTTTTCAACAGTCTGTAATTATACAGATTGAAAAGATATACTATACTGACAGGTAAGACATATTTTAATAAATATTTTTGTTCTCATTTTTGCTTAAAGTGCCCTATTGTTGAACAATAAAATATATTAATGAAATAAAAGGTACCCTGTTGTTGAAACATTAAAAACACAAACAGAAGCACAATCTCCCT
>KN887206.1:2348-25030 GCA_000934455.1 Apostichopus parvimensis | reverse complement strand
TTTGTTCTTGTGACCCTTTGCGAAGTTTATTCCAGACGTTGGTTTCTTCCTCATATTAATCATTCATCATCTTTAGTTTTCTTTCCTTTCTGTTTTTCTCTCAAGGGTGACGTTGGTCCTCCAGGTCCCAAAGGTGAACAAGGACCACAAGGTGAAAAGGTTAGTATATATGCTAATAAGTTTTTCGGTTCTAATTCTCACTTGTGTGTTTTCATTTGTGTTGCTGTTGCCGTTTGTATTTTTAACAATTCCAATTGGATATGGTCAGTTAAATATTTCTTTAGTCAACAGGTTTGACCGATGACCGAAGATCTCTGTCAATTTCAATATATTATTTTCCCGTTTTTGTGAGCAGACATACAAACCTATAAAACAGATAGCAAAATAGCAGTTAACGGAAGAAGGGTTAATGCCGAAGAAAAATACGAAGTTTTCAAGTTTCCGAACAGAAACAGAGGTCTAAGAAAGAAGAGTTTTAAAATGACAAATTTTCTAAAAACCCTTTAAAAAAGAAGCCTACAAAGAAACAACAACATACAACCATGAACTGGTTTTCTTAATCCTACCTAACTTAAATTATACACAGGATGTAATGAGCAGAGTGACTGCTACCTTCTCTCTCATCCCCCTCCCCCTCCCTCCCCCCCCCTTATCTCTTCCTCCCTCTCTCTAACTCTCTCTATTTGTTCTTATGTATATTTGTTTTTTGTTTCCTTTGTTGTTATGTTATGTTTTCTAAATGATGATTTGTTTATGTTTTTTTCTGATACGCGTATCTATTGATCTAATAATCGTGAAACCGATATCAGCAGAGAAAGTCACTGTTTGGGACAGTTGTAAGAACATGTCTTGTGTGTTTCTGTGTGTATGTATATGATTAGCAAAATAATCAAATAACAAAGACATAAGCAATCAGAAAGATTGCGTTTTGTGTAAAAAATATTGGTGATAGCCTATATTTCAATAGTTTTGATCTCTGTATATTGCTGACCTCCCCTGGTGATCGAGTTTCTAAACGCCAAACTATGTTTGGACACGACAAAGCCAAGCGAGAGAGAAGAGAAGGGAGAATAAATTCGACCTCCTTTTGACAATGTGATTGATTGCATGGTCATGTGTCTATATGATATTTCATAAATGATCTTATCCTGATGCGATCTTTGTTTTCTGTCCGAAATAATAAACCTTTCAGTAAAGTCCAAGATCGAATGATTCAAATAAAGTTTGCCCTTGGCAGATTCGAATTGTTTCAGAAAAAAAAATCCCTGTCAAACGTTTGCATCAATTTGATTAAAAAACTTCGATATGCCGATATGTATCATGCCGGTACACATATCGTGCCCCAATTTCCCCCAACTAACTTGGAATTTGAAAATCAATTATATAAACAGGATTCCTATGCTATTGCTTTTGGGAAAGAATATGGGAAAGAGCCAACACAATGTAAATTATTGGAAATAAGTTTCCGCATACCTTAATAGTAGCTCGATATTTTTGTTTTTGTTTTGCTCTGATCATATTTTTGATTCCTTGCCGCAGGCAAACGGAATATATGCGATGGTGATTGCGTGTTTGTGTGTCTGTATGTGTGTATGTATGTGACACGTGCTTCTAAACACGGTAAATCAAAAATTTAATAGTGGATTTACTTCATATATTTGGTGTGTGGATCCGTCTTCAAGAAGCCTATTGTTTCTGTGAAGTTCAATGTTCATTTGAGATCAACAGAGGTCAAAGTCTGAAAACTTTGTGAACATAATAACTAAAAAAAGTACATCTTCGTTGAACTTCATACATGGTATGCAGATTCAGCTTGTTGAGTACAAGAACCCTTTTGAAAATGGTGGAGGTCAAAGGTCATTTGCGGTCAACATTTAAGTGAAAGTCTGAAAATCTTGTAAACACGATAACACAACAAGTAAACCTTTAGTACTTCATACTTAGTATATAGATTCAGCTTAGTGAGTGAATGAAGACTATGGAGATTGGTAGAGGTCATCGGTCTTATGAGGTCACATGAGGTCAACAGGCATCAAAGTCAGAACACCTTTTAAACATGATATCTCCAAAATTAAAGCTACAATTTATCTGTGATTTATCCAATGCTAAGATTTTCTTTTGGTGAACATGGTTTGGTCAAATTCAGTTCAGTTTACTTCTGTAAAGGGGCTCTATAGGTCTTCCAAGTCACATACCTGGCATTCAGGTAATGAAATCTGCTTCATAGTTCATACTCTTGCTTCAAACATGCACTTAAACCTCCTATCAGTTTTCACCCTCTGAGCTTCATGGGGTCATCTGAAATGGGCACGAACTGGCTCAAGGGGTCGAAGGTTATCATCCAATGGTGACAAAAAATTGGCCATTTGCTCAAAAATATTTCTCAATTTATAAACAATGTCATGTGACTCTCAGCAATTTTCAAAGAGATTTGCTAGCTCAAACTTGGTAAAATGTGTCTATGTTTCACATCGGAAGACTTTTCCTTTCTGGATATTGACACATTTGGGTTTAAACTTCTATACTGTAAACTCCTTATGAGCCAATGACATGGTTGATGCAGACAAGGGTTTGCTACAAATCATTTCTCTGGTTCTCACTTAATTCTTGGACAAATTTAAATCATTTGCTCTACATCACTCTGATAGTTATTTGCATTTTCAGGAAATCGTATGGGAAGGAATCAAAAAGCTATACCTGGCTTTCCAAATTACAGGGTATAGCAAATTATAGATCAACAGAAAGTTATTAATTACATTTGTATGTATGTATGTTTTATAGATTCTCCTGCAAGCAGGAACTCGCGAAGAAGCCATCATTGGCTTATCAAAGCCGCAAGCTGACCGAAGTCAGTCTCTTAGATTCATATTTTAACGTCCATGATTATGAATTGTCAATTGTCAACAACTCTGTAACTGGACCACATACATTAATCTTGGAGTGACTCGAACTCGGGACATTTGCTATTATTATGCACTCCACGGTGTATAAACTGTTTATCCACATAGTAAATAACTACACACAGCTCGGTTGTCTAACGACCGTTCCGTTGCTCCAAAAAATTAATGCTTGACCCTTGCAGGGGTCAAAAGGTATACATCAATACGGTATACTGACTTTGACAGCTTTAAGGACTACGCTGTCATTGTAGTTTTTCATTCTCATATATATACAGTATTCCGTCAAAAAATGGCTTTTGTGGTGTAAATGATACCACCCTCTGTGGATAAATGACGTCAGTAAATATAAAGACAAACGAGGACATTTCAGTTAGATTGTCAGGATATTGCAAAGTTATCTGCTTTTGACAGCGAAATTTACAAGATACCGCCAAACTTCAAAAACGTTAAAAAAAAAAGGAAGGAGAAAAGTATGTTGTTATCTTTCAACAATGTTGAGTTTTTGCAGCAGAGGTTTCACTCAATGCACTTTTGACATCGGAATATCTCCTTTCGAAAAATTGGCAGACGAGAAACATAAAACTGCAGTTTAATGTTACGAAGAAGATTATCACCTTGGTGTAGGCTACTTCTGTGATATTTTTTAACTCGGGGAAGAAAATCTATTTTTAACTCAATACCGGTGAAATGTTGCTTCCTTGTTTGATATCCCTCGTTATGCGTATAGTAGTTTTTTTTTATCGACCCTTCACTTGAAACACAATAAATATTACCAGTATTACTTTTATATTTTCATATTTCATGTGTTGATTTCCGATGTTTATGTTAACTAGTATCATCGCCACTATTAATACTACACCGATGTCAATGGTATATAAATATACGATCTGAAAGAAAAATAAATTCCTAAAATTCTTTCACAGGGATCGCAGGGATTCAACGGACCAATTGGACAAAAAGGTGAAATGGTAAGGAAGACAAAATATGCAATTTAAACATATCTTGTAGGACATTTTCGAGTGTGGTGATTATAACGTATACACACACACACACACATCGATAGTCGTCAAGACCCGTAGCCTTCCAGCCTACACATACCACTTCATACCCTCCGCACATTGAACTACTGATGTGAGCTCACACTTGTTTAACGACCCGGTGTTCGGTGATGTCATACGCAAAAATAAATTTCCTGGGGATTGTTTGTATTTGTGGAAACGTGGCATTTGGTTGTTGTGAATCGCCACCCATCGCCGACTTCCAATCTCGAAAACCTACATGTTGATTTTTCTCGACCGAAGTTCGCACACCACACTGCCCGACTATCAACGATTTTCCACGCCGCGATGGAATGGTTGTCTGGGAGGACGGGGGGGGGGGGGCAGTAATTTTATTAGGGGCGCAGTGCATAAACGTAATATACCAATTGTTATAGGCTAGGTAGATTGGAGTGCACATGTTTTGGAGACAGGTAAGTGTTGTCGTTCGTAAATACCCAAACCAGTAAGTTTTGGGGGTCGAGTTGCGTCGTGTCGCGTTCAGTGTGCAAAATACGTGTGCAGTCCGCCAAATCTCTAGGTTTCACATTGAGACCAGCCAGTTGCAGCATAGCTCTATTGACTGTACCTATCTATAACATACATGTGACATTGTAAGTTATGCCCATGCGAGTCCCACTGCCTGTCCATTGACCGTGTAAGTTTTGTCCGTGCTAGTCCCACTGCGTGTCCATTGACCGTGTAATCTATATGATTTAGGTTCTGCGAATACCATTAAAACTTGTGTAACTTGATTATACCAGGGAGTTGTTTCATAACAACTCCCTGAATATACCATCTGGTCTTCCAAACTTTAAAACCAAGGGTCAAATTGTCTCACACATCGCTGAATTACATCAGATAATAGGTTTTATCCAGAGGGTTAGAGAAAGTAGTACAAGGAACATCTTAACTATGAACCGACCTAATTTCCGATCGTTATCGCCATGCGTTGTTAATTCAACTTATAAAATTTCTTCGTTATTATTCTTCTGGACGGAATGGAGTGGTAGTGCGTGTGGTGTGGTGTGAGAGTGGGGTAGGCTTAGGGGAGGGTGGTAGGGGGGTGGGGTGTGGGGAGGTGATACGTGAAAACGTATTTTGTATATAATGCGGAATTTCTCTCATCGTGCATGTACAAAATTGTATCGAGTTCTTGTTTATACTTTCTTCACAGGGCATTGTTGGACCCATTGGACCCGAGGGAAGAGACGGACCTATCGGACCACCCGTATGTAAAAGAAAACGTATATTATTTATATCAAAATTATATTAGCTTGGTTCTGGCTTTTGGCTATTGTGTGTGGATGCTATGTTAGTCTTCTACAATGAAACCAAGCAGTGATTTGATATGATTTGATTCGATGTGATGTGCCGTATGTAATCCGATGTGGTGTAATGTTATGTTACGTTATGTGATTGAATTTAATGTGATGTGACGTGATTTGGATGCTATGTCATGCCATGTGATGTTACGTGTTGTGGCAGCAATGCGATGTGATGTTATGTCATGCGATGTGATGTGATGCAATGTAATTTAAAGTTATTTGGAAGTAATGTATACATGTGATGTACTGTTATGTGGTGTGATGTCACGTGGTTGGATGTGATGATATGTTATGTGCTGTGATGATATTATTTGCTTTGGTGGGATGTCATTTGACGTAATTCGAGGCGATGTGACGTATGCGATGTAATGTAATGTAATTAAATGAAATGTAATGTTATGTGGTGTGATGTCACGTGGTTGGATGTGATGTTATGTTATGTGCTGTGATGATATTATTTGCTTTGATGGGATGTCATTTGACGTAATTCGAGGCGATGGGACGTATGCGATGCAATGTAATGTGATTGAACATGTGGTTGGACATGATGTGATGTAAGTGAGTTATTAGCAGTGTTAACATCTAAAATAGATCAACTGTCATCTGTTATATTCCCTCATCTGTAAATAAGGTAGCAAGCTGCACGCACAGTTGTGAAAAATTGGAAAAATGTGGGTGTAGCCAAAAGTTCTTATTTTGTTTCTAACCAAGAAAACGGACATGCCGTGGTACAAGGTAAACAGAAGGTGTTTTCTTTAGTAAACCCCAGTCTAGGTCTGAAAAATTATTAGGATAATTAAGTTATCTAGAAGCACATAAGGAGACACGGTATCCACATATATTAGAGGATTACAAGAAGTTAAAGGTGGACGTAGCTTAAAGCGGTTGTATGCGTTTGTGGTAAGAAGAAAAACCTCTCTCGCCGTATAATACACTTGAAGAAAACAATTAGTAGTGGTAGTAGTTTGTGACATTAATGTTACAACAAATACAGAGAACGCTGCTTAAAACAAAAGAGAAGACGAGTAGCCTACTTATAATCTATTCTCACAAACATTTGAATCTGGACTGACTTTGTGTGTTTTCTTTTTTGTCAATATATTCCGAGAATTAAAAACTAATTTCACCTCTTCGTATGAGAAGAAATCAGAACGCTAGTTAGCGAATATCATTGAACTAGTCATGTGTGTGGAACTGACGTGGGAGGTGGGGGGGGGGGAGACATCAAGAGCTACATCAGTCCCCAGAAAAAAAAAAAAAGATTTTACCTGGTCTCCATATTGAAGTAGTCATATCTCCTTTAGTACATTTTGAAACCTGAAATTACATTATTATTTATTTTGAAAAAAAAAGTTTTAGAATAAAAACAAAATCTTTGAAAAAAGTTGTTTCGGCTTCCTGCTTTAAGGACATTTCCTAAATCTCAAAAACATTTTTAAGTGGGCGACTATTCAGAAATAGCGTGGGAGATAGTTATAAGTATAGTAATATATAGTAATTTCGTATCTGGTCTTTTAGTTCATTCACCTCCAGCCTTAACTTTCCCACGATATGTGGGCATGTATGACATTATTCAAAGTTTTCGGTATGGTTTGAATATAAGAGGTTTTAGACAGGGGAGGAACCACGACTTTTGTAACGGTTTTGGAGGAGGCAGAGATGGAGCTAAAATGTAGGCTAAGGGTAGGGCGCTCACCCCTCACCGTTTGAGGGAATATTGGTAAAATGGAAGGTGGTTAGATGCAAAGTCAAATTCTGTCAATCATTGGTGGCGGGGAGGAGGGAGGGGGGGGGAGTCCCCCATGATTTTATTGGGATGGAGCTCCTTCGATATCGCTTTCGAAACTGTACAGGGGTGAATAAACTTCGAGTCGGGACGATCTTGAGGCTAAACGAAATTCGGGACATCTATGTATGAGTATGTATATGAATGAAGACGTATGTGGGTGCCTATAGACTAATACATTAACAAGATAGGAGGCATTCATTTCATTGGAAGTAACCTTTCTCTCTCCTTGTCTCTCTGAACTTCAGGGGCCTCGTGGACCAACTGGGAGGATGGGTTTGCCAGGGGAACAGGTAGGATAATTTATTCAACTAACTATCCCTCTCCTCCCCTCGCCCCTTTCCCCTTTTCTCTTTAATTAAGGGTTATTTAGTATAACCTTCGGCTTATAGTATGCCAAAATGTTGTCTTCAAAGCAAATGTTTTCACAAAGCAATATCCGAGAGGTCTTCGAATGTCTATTTCTTTCTCTTTAACATGAGTTGCTGAGACTGAAGTTCGTCGAATCCATTATACCAGAAATGAATTACATACATAATTCAATGAAAAAAAAGTTGCAGTTACAAGTTTAAAGGTGGCACTCTCGACCCTGTCAATAAATGTACAGATGTACAATACGTGAAAGCACCATGGATTGATTTCGAAGCAGTTACGTATACGAAAAATGTTACTATGCATGAGTGATATACACATGGAAATAATTAGAGCATGAAAATTGTTATATTATGATTCAGCGGCGTAAATTGCACTGCACGAGGTCGAAATACCAGGATGGCGGGGGGGGGGGGGGTGAAATTAAGCTCGTTGTGAGGGAATTTCTTTGGCTGCACTAGGACCCTGTTGCTCCATCTTAACCTTCTATAATGATCGTTCTACCTTCTTATCGTGTTTGTTCTGCAAAATTGTGTTATTTTTGAATGAGCGGAAAGAGAATTGTCTCCCTTCGGTCCCGTCCCCGCCCCCTCAAACTGTCATTGCACTAAAATCGAAAGTTGTACGAGACAAATGAAGTAAAAATTAACGGATGTGATGACACCATATTATATATAATCTCCCTCGCCCAGGCAAAGGACACTTGTCCCCCCCCCCCCCTCCCAATGTGCCATATATATCTTCTTAAATTAGGGAGTTAAGAATAATGGATCCCTTCTTTCACCAAATATAGAATTTTGATAATGGGAGTAGTACCCTGTCATGGTAATATTTCCATGTTTGAAACCGTGTTGATCAAAATCATGCGACCAAAATGGTTTGCGCAACCGGTCAAAGCCCAGCACCCTTTCATACCATTTCCGACTTCTAGTTGCGTCATGGACACATGCTATTCCGAGTGAGAGATATTGGATAAAACAAAATGACAAATAAAAGAAGAAAAACCGCTGGAAAACAAAAAACTGGAAGGTCAGTACTCTCCTGCTGAGATACCGACAGAGACTAGACAGCGGCAAAACGCCCGAAACCAACGGCTAGAGTGACAGTGTGCCGACCGTCGTGTGTGCATGCATGGTAATAATGGATGCCGGTAGTAGTGATGGTATAGGACCGGTATGCAATCATTCTCAGTGACATAGTCTATTAACCCTTTGACCAGGGAGTTGTTATCCATAACAACTCCCTGGTTTGACACATGAGAAGGTGGAAGAATGATGACATCCTAAGGTAATGGATCAGGGTTCATCAGAATGATACGTATATCTGACCTCAAAACTAACGATAAGGAGCATACATATGGATCAGTTGAGGAGGAGAGAAGGAGACATTGACTTCTTACCCTCACGGGGTAACAACGGTTACAGTACGCGTGCGCAGTAATATCTAGTCAAGGTTAATCCTGCCGAAGAAGTGAGATATGCATGTTTAGTTATCCCTTAAAAGTGGAAAGGTTCATGGAATGTGACAGCCGTGATGGAAGGGACAATCTCTATTATCTTACAGTCTGGATTGAGTCAAGTCTGAAATCAGACGGTTTGAGTAAATTTTTTAGGTTATAAATTTGTACAGCTCCTATGCAATTGTAGTGTCTAATGTCTTCTTTATTTTGGTCACTTTTAGGGAGATAAAGGTGAAAAGGGACAGATTGGAGCAGCGGGGCAAGATGGACCACAGGTAAAAATAATATGCAATGACTCAATCACGGATTGATAAATAAGGAGGTCTGGTCACTAATTATAAGTTATAAAAATGAACATAATTAAATATAATGCCTGCATAGCAGCACAGGTTCTGAGATGAAACAAAACTGAAGGTAAATATTTTTCTTTCTTTTTTAAATCAGACAATCATGCCGACGACGCAAACAGAATGTCGTCCATTTAAACTCCCTTTGTAACGTTGTTGGTCTTTTTCTCACAGATTGAATCTTTACCATTAATATAAAATTGTATGCCAAAATTACGCCCTCTATTCTAAAAAGTTTGTCGGTTATTATCGTTGCAAGAATAGCATATTGTCACAGTACCGAATACTGATGGAAAGCAGATTGATATACACCGTCTTGCAGTAGATTCTACCAAATGCCCAGTCCAAATGGCACAAGCTAAATACATCTAGCTCTGTGGTTGGGTACCGTATATTACCACATGTTCGTAATCACTGACGCCTCTAACGTATTTCCACACGGCGGTATGTATGTGTAAATACCATGTGGCATATATTGGGAACACCTGTGGTCAGAATGAGTATTTCGTCGATGAAATTCGTTTGGTCTCTATTGACTAACATAGTTTGAAACTGTAATGAGGGCCTACAATAAATTTAGCGACTATTTTGAATAAGTGAGTACAACGTGAAAGGATGACTTTTCTGCTGTTGATATCCCCTGGGCAGTCTATATACGATTCTATTGTCTTGTGAATACCAGGACGATTAGGCCACCGTGGACACATTCCATAATGTTGTACTACAGTAGTATGCAAATAGCCTAAAAGTAAAAGACACAGCCTAACGTTAAGCCTTTGTGTATAACGTTAAGTATTAAGTAATAGATTTTAGCTCAACGTCGGGAGAGTCTGTGGTAAGGTGGAGGCTTCAGGCTTCATAATTTGATTTTTGTCGTATTTGTGGCTATTCAGTTTCATTAGAAAATTTTTGTTGTCAATGTTGTTCTAGCATAAAGCCTAACAATAACATAGGCTTAGCACTTATGCCTATACAATACATTAGCTAAAATTGACCTAGGGCCCTAGTACTGCCTACCTACGACTTAAGTAACAACAATTTTGGTGAAAGTGTGTATGCTAGTGACAGCTGCCATTAAGTAAATGGCAGAGTGTTACTATTTTTAGCTTAAATGAAAAGTTCATCAGTAGTAAAATGTGCAACTATACATAGAAGTGGATTCAAACCCAGCTCGACATGCTGAGTGCAATTAAGTAATGTATTTTGTGAGTGCTCTGCCAAATGAAATGCATGTCAAAATATAACATTTTGGTTGACTGTATTATTGTTATTTCATAACCAGTTTGAATCTTGCTCTAGCACAAGAAATTAGTCTCTGCTCTTTCCAAACTTTGTATGAATGTAGTCTAACAAATGTTCAAGGCATTCATGCCCGTTTTCACATTTATTATGAAAGAAAAACTTCTTTTACCTGTCTCTTCTTTGAAGGGAGCAGATGGACCAGAAGGGCCAGATGGTCAAAGGGGATTCCCGGTAAGATTAATGTTAATATGTTGTGACTTTTCCATTAACATGTTCTAATACATCTTGACAGTGTGCAAAGTGTTAGTCATTTGATTCTTACAAAATGAAGGTAGCCAACTCTGTTTTTCAAATCTTCTTTATGAAAAAGTCACAAGGTAGCCTACAGCAATTAACTATGTGTAACAGTAAGTTGGCCTTTTGCACAAAGTAAGTAAGTTGGCCTTTTACACATTCTCTTACACAGGCTCTCTAGTGGATAAGCAGTTTGCTAACAGTTTGATTTTATTGTGATTTTCAGCAATTAACTACTGTCAAAAGTAGAAAACATACAATTTCACTACAAAGTAGATTAGAATCTTTTAAGTGTGATTCATGCTGTTATATTCTTCATTCATGAATTAACCATGATAAGATCACTAGTAGTACTGTTACAAAGTTATTTCATTTATTAATGAAATGATAAGTAAAAGCAAACCTGTACCATAGAAGTGTGTATAATTAATCTAGCCTTAATTGCATATGAGGCAATGAGTAGGCTAACCTTTGCTGTTATCATGAAATGATTAATCCATTTGACTGCTTATGATTGTGAATTTGAAATTAATTGTGCTGTATTTTCAAGTAGCATATATTAATTCAGCTGTCATTTTCTCACCATTTTGGACAAATACAGCATAATTTTATGATCACTATTGTTAAAATACAAATTAATAATTTAATACATTTTCTTGTCTGTTGTGAGCCAAATATACATCACCTTTAACAGCTCTCAGCTTTGATCAACCCCAACAAAGTGCTGTTGTGGGATTTTTCACTAATATTGAACTTTGAAAGTTGTCTTTACTTTGAAATTGTGTTCGCTACTAGTAAATGGTTCCACTGTCATGGAAAGATGTGAGTAAGTCATAAATGTTGGGCTTCAAATTTAAATTTATGCCAATAGCTAGCATAAATCACTCAAAGATTGATGTATGTCGTCCAGTTACAGAGTTGTTGACAATTGACAATTCATAGTCATGGACATTAAATATGAATGTAAGAGACTGACTTCGATCAGCTTGCGGCTTTGATAAGCCAATGGGCTTCTTCGTGAGTTCCTGCTTGCAGGAGGATCTAAAATACATACATACATACATACATACATAAAAATATGTCTTTAATGATTACCATGTTTATAAACCTAGCTGTTATCAAGGTATGAATTTTTCTTGTCAGGGTTATGAAGGACCTCGAGGAGAGCCAGGATTTCCAGGAAGTAATGGTCCTGCAGTAAGTCTCAGATGTCATCAACTTTATCACTTTATTCAAAATTTAAATTATTAACTTCAAAACAGAACTGTGAATAAATGTTGAAAAGTTGCTAGAGATAACCTCGGCTTATTTTATTTGTAGATGGCGTGCATGTCACTTTGACATAGATTAACACTTTAACAGATAGAGAAGAGGAAATAACATTGTTTTATTCAGATATAAAGCAAATGAACAGCTTGTTCTAAGAGTCAAGTAATTAATATCGCATCTATCAAGCAGCACACCTTTGCTTACACCATTTTTCAGTTTTTGTTTCCCTTCCTTTCAGTAATCATCTAAATAGAATATTGGAAAATGTCGAACAGATAAAATGAGTACCATTGTAAATAATTTATTCAAAGAGCAAAGGAAATGTTCTTCCCACAGGGTATAGCCAAGTTGGGAAAGTTGGACAGTGGGAAAGTGATATAACCCCGCTGATTCCCTGAGCTGTGGCTATTGAATACATGGTAACAGAAAGATAAGACTAAGAAGGTTCCAAAGGATATGATCATCTTTGACCTGTTTCTTTTTTTATTAGGGGTTACATGGGCCAAAAGGGAACATAGGAGCAAAAGGTACCAAGGTAAGTCTAATGACCCAGTCTAGTGATGTAATGACCTAGTCTAGTGATGTAATGACCCAGTCTAGTGATGTGCCTCGAGTCATTCTGTCAACTTGACTAGGCTAGACATGTTGACATGCAAAGATATTCCCCAGAATAAAGTGAAAGCCCGGATTCTGCTCGTCAAGCGGTGTGACATCTCTACTTGATGGTTCAGTAATTACTCATCACAAGTAGGGACCTGATGACTTTTAGCATGCAGAGAATTGCTGGAAGTTTTACAAATTACTTTTTTTCCTTAAAGTCCTCTATCTGCATTATTATTCTCAGAGAATTGAAAGTTGGGTGAATTAGGACCGTATAGTCTATACACTCGTAGGTAGTGTAGAATAAATTAGCAACATGCTCCCATTTTAGTATGTGCTGAAAAGATGTATTTCTTCAATACATTCAATACTCTTTATATATATGTTGCTACATCATTGAGGCGCTACCATGATGATCACTAATTAGGCAGAAGTATTGAAATATTGAAGCATATTTACAACAAGATGCTTTAATAAAGTAAGGCAGACTGGCTGCATGACTTACATCAGCTTATGAGCACAGACATGTCACTTATAGGTCAAAGTTCATGTGAGTGTTCTAATACTGTATTAATGGCCGGAAGTCTGGATCCAGGCTTGTCCTGAAATAGTCTCTGACAACTCTCTGAGTTGTCTCTGAATGTTTTCCAACCTCCAGATCACCAAACTAGATCCACTTTCTTTCATATGTATCTCTGCACTTTATATAAATCATTTTAATATGAAAGTAATAAAATTCAAGTTTTATGATACTTTAAACAGGCTTGTGTTTTATGGGGAGCCCCACCTCAAGACACTTGCACACTTTTAATACGGGACTTTGTGGTTTCTGTGGTGCTATGTAATGCTGATAAAATAGGGTCACTGGGCTATTAAAATGGGTCTTGTACTAAGGTGTCATATTTTACCTGGCTTACAAGAACCGAAAATTGGTTACCGATTTTCATTTTTTCTACACTTTAATTGGAACTTATGTCAAATTGAGTAAGTTTTCAAAGATTCTGGCTGGAAACAAGAAAAACAAGCAAAAGAGTTTCATATGGCATTGGATGCCAACTTGAACATATGGCAATCCATTGTCTAATCTGAAAGAATATATTAACAGGTGATGGAATATTCTAGCCTTCTATGCACATGGTCTTTTGCCTCCATATTAAACATTTTCTATCGTGTTTATGTGTTCTTAAACAGGGAGAGGAAGGGTTTCCTGGTGATATCGGCCTACCTGGTATACCTGGACCTGCGGTGAGTATTGTCTTCAGTTTGGTACAAACTCTTGAATTATTTAACTATGTGGTTAACCCAGGCTAATTTAAAGCTAGGGCTGGGTTATAAAGACATGGTAGTAGGTATTTCTTGCCTTTTATTACAATAGAAAGTATAATGTAGAATGTCCAAGGTATAGTTAGTCCTCAAATGCCATGCTAAGATGCATACAATACATTAAAAACCAAACAAAGGCCTATTATTATATTCAAAACTTTAGCAATCTGGTCAAGGCACACAAATATGAAAGAAACATCCATGTCAGACCAATCGGTCTTTACGTATGTTATCATAATGTTTTTATATAAGCTGGCAAACAAAGAAAAAATTGTTTCATTACCACAATTTTATTTCACAAACAAATATATAAGAAATATAGATTAATCGAAAGATGCCATTTGTAACTTTTTTATTTTATTTACAATATGGTTTTTTCTTGTTGGTATTGTACGGATATTTCAAACCTCACAGCTTACATTAATACTTTGAATGTTTTAACATAAGAATGTTGTAAAGACCCCCATCCATGTCTTCTTGCACATAATATGTATTGTTTCTATTCCAAAATTATCTCCATAAACAATCCAATTTTTTTATTCCCACTGAAGCATTTTGTATCTTTCTTTGTTTGTTTTTTTGCAGGGACCATTGGGCCAAAGTGGACTCACAGGTCCAAAAGGTGAAAAGGTGACACAATATTCACAACTTGTGCATCACAAGTATCGCTGTATCGGTGTGATGTTACCAAATGTTATGTATGCAAAAGTTGCTTCTCGTAGGGCGAACTTGATGAGGAAAGAGTGACAATAAATATTCTTCCCTGGGTATATTTGTAAAAAGGCTTTGATGCGTGAATCTGGGATTTCAAACCTGGCATTATTTTGAGCATATAGAACTTTACACACATATCAGAGTATGTATTGTCAGAATGTTGTTTTAGCACGTTCACAAAATCATAATGTTATGAAATTGCTTCCAATGCGGGTAAAAGCTATTGCACATGGCTCAGTGGTAGATGACAGATATTTAGGGGGCCATTTTGACATTTGATAGTCTGTAAAGTTGAATGGAGGGGTGGGTGGGGGGTCTTGCTTTAACAGTCATCAAGATTTGTTGTCATAGAATAAATTATGGGGAAATATGCAAAGCTCTTGGTAGGATTTTACCTGAGGCAGGGGAGGTGGTGCGAGGGAAGGGGGGGGGTATTACACCCATGGGTTGGCTTTAGACCAGTTGGAACAAAGAATCATGCTTTCTATAGGCACAACAACTTGTTACAACAGTCCCGATAAAACTCACTTGGGACAAAAAAATGAGTTCAGCTTGGCGATGTTGCTGTCATGTTGGGTTGCTGTACTGGAATTGTCTTCCTGACTAATGTTGCAGTATGTACTCTTCCATGGCCCTTCATGCCCATAGCTTATCCTTTTTAGCCACATATCAAATTAATCACTCCTCTTTATTTTTCGCTTTTCATTTATGGCAGGGCAGTCAGGGCAGATTAGGGGCGCAAGGAGATCCGGGAGAGGCAGGTGCGCCAGTGAGTAATTTTGTTTTTAACTTCTTTGTTGTCATGAAACAATGAGGTATTGTGTTTTTTTTGTTTTTTTTGTTTTGTTTGTTTTGTTTTGTTTTGTTTTTTGTTTTTAGTTTTTTTGGTGGTCATTCCATTTATAAGCCTCTATAAATAAATTATTAATCTTATTACATGCAAATTGTTGGTAAAATTTTCCTGGGGGTGAGGAAGGTGGGGAAGTGGTGGAAGTGGGATAGGCAGGTGTTCTAGACTGACTATTTGTTCCCTTCATTGTTGTTATGAAACAAAAAAAAAATTGTTTTGTGGTCATTAATTTTAAACCCTGAAAAAGTACTGATTTCTTTCACAATATCATGCATATTGTTGGTTAAATTTTTCCTGAGGGGGGGAGGGGGTGGGGAAGGGGAAGAGGAGGAGGTGTGAAAGGTGGGCAGCTGTGCACCTGCTTTGTACTGTAGTGGACAAAGTCTCTTATGGTCAGAATAATCCCACAGACCAATGTTAGACCTACCATTAACAAAAACTATTTCTAAAGTCTTTTGATATGATCTAGGATATGATAATGTGTGATGTTTCATACTCAATATTTGTACTTATGTTCTTTCCAACTTTCCTTTTGTCAGGGTGAAGAAGGACCACAGGGCTCGAAAGGCACCATTGGTGTTGATGGGACTCAAGTGAGATTTAAAAAAATGGCTTATATTCTTTAATTTTTTATTCTTAATATGTTTGGGTCTGAGGGTTGAGCATAGTTTTTAGCAATTAACAATTCTTTACCATTCTTAAGCATGACCTTTCAGTTTCTGGATACTTTCAATTGTTTTGAACATATTTAGAATTATAACTGTGGTACAAAAAAAAATGTTTTATTTTGTAATGTATGTTTGAAAAAAGGTTCTTTTTGTATCACCACACTACAAAAATTTGTAGTTCCCTTGAAATTACTTCAGGCCCTTGTTGATTTTGCAGGCTATTTGCCACTTAAAAATCTACAATTTAAACCCATTTTCTATAATTATATGAGGGTTAGTGCTTTTAATTATTCTATAATGATTTGTGAATATATCAAATAATTTATGAAACATTCTTTTAACAATACTGTACACACCTTTATTTTTTGGGGGGGCAGGAAGGGGGGGGGGAGCAAGAACACGTGTCAACTAGAGAGAAGTGACAATGAGTGATTGGCTGTTCTTAGATATCATGTGTAGATTTTCTATTTTCATAGGGAGATGAAGGCGATAAAGGACCCCCTGGGCCTGCTGGACCCATTGGACCTCGGGTAAGTCCATGAGAATACCTGTGAGATGAACGACCGTATCAGAATAAGATGATAAGTTAAAGATATTTGCATTCAAGATATTCTGAAAGTATCAATTTTTCATTGTCGTTGGAGCATTGGGTAATTTATGATATGTTTAGGGCTTTGCTGAATGGTAAAAACAAAAACTCTTGCCTAATATGAGAATATGTAGCGGTAATACCTCATCATGTCTGTGTCATGATAGGTTGTAATGATATGTGACATTAGAGCAGATGTGGATTGATACAGGAATAGTAGAGTTGTATCCATGCATGAATTCAACAGTGTAGTTAGGGGGGGGGGAGGGGCAGGGGGGGAGTTGGTGAGAATATATATGAACCCCCAATTTTTTTTTCATTTAGCATATTCTGCAAGATACTATCAACCTTTTTTGAGGAAAGTTGCAACTAAATTATCTACAAGGTTGTCTTAAGATACATATTACCAGTCTTGAAGTGCCTCTGTCTCTGGTATTCTAACATTTCTTGCCTTTCTTCATGGGATTTTGAAAGTCTTACATATGTACAAGCGCAAGATTAAGTACTCATACTTGGTTCTTAGAGCCTTGTACTCATATGCAAACCAAGTTGAATTCTACTTGTACTCATACTGTTGTACCCATACTCATACTGTTGTACTCATACTCATATAGTTGTACTCATACTCATGCTGTTGTACTTGTACCCATGCTGTTGTACTCATACCCATGCTGTTGTACTCGTACCCATGCCGTTGTACCCATACACGTGCAGTTGTACTCATACTCATCATGTTGTACTCATACTCATGCTCTTGTACTCATGCTGTTGTACTAATACTGATATTGTTGTATTCATACTCATATTGTTGTACTCTTACCCATGCTGTTCTACCTTGTACACTGTGTAACAATATTTGATGCATATCACCTACATAAGTTCTAGTATGAAGACGGTGAGATCAATGTTGAGCAAGCCCAACAACACCTTTGATATAGAATTTCATAGCATTAATAAAATATTCCTGATACATATTATTTTTTGTATATATAACATAATCAATTATTTTGGTATATATAATATAATTCTGTGAAAGCCAATATTCCCATTCTTCTTTCAAGAAAAAAAAAAGTGTTTATAATTTCAAGTCAGATTGGATTTCTATGATTTCATAACTTATTATTAATTATTTGAAATGTGAGTGATTGCACCATTTCGTACAGTGCAAGGTTATTCCCACCATGAGCGATTTACTTTTCTGTGATGGAAATTGTTTATACGACGCCAGAGGTTCACCCAGATAACCAACCCTATCCCACATATAACAGCCTGGAATAAATGCCGATATGTTGAGATCTAACCAAAATGTGGTATCATTGATTATAACTTTTCCGACACATGAGAATCAAAACATCGGAAAGGTCGCAAAAGTTATCAAGGTGTTTATTAATTTACCAGTGTCGTATAGGCATGACATTCTCATTCTTAACATTAAATAAAGTCTAGAGATAAATCTCTCTCATAAACAGTGATTACCTCGCCCGCAATGCTTCTGATCATTCATATTTTTTTTTTAAATGTCTAATTGTGACCCGAACTGCATCCGTCTTACTAGTTAATATCATGTTCTTTAGTTTAGTTTCTTTAGATAAGGAAGTGATAAATGTCATCATTTCTGAACCATTACCACCCCATTCATGATACTAGGGTGGGCATGAGGTCCTGGTTGTTAGGGGGGGCTATGTATAGCATGTAAATAGTTTTTGACAACATCAAAGGTTCTGTTATGTGGGAGTTTTACCCTCGCATGTCATTCTTTGTTTTAGCCTTCTCCTTTCTTGCATGATATCACTTTCTTCTCAATCCATTTTTGTTTTGGTTCTAGGGATCTGAAGGACATCAGGGAGACAAGGGTATACCAGGGGTGGATGGAAGGAATGTAAGTTTTTTACCAGGTAGAAATATTTTTCTTCCACTTCTGAGTAAAAACATATCTTTTGAATATGTGACATATGAAACAGACAACATTATTCAGAGATATGAAACAGACAACATTATTCAGAGATAAAACAGACAACATTATTCAGAGATAAACAAATATGAATGTAATATGCTTTTTTATTAAGATATCAATATGGTGGAGAGATAAATGCAACGATGTCGAGTTTCTTGTCTCGTAAGACTGAGGGTTAAGTTTTGTACTATTTAAAGAATATATATCTATAAGTCTCTCGGATGGGTGGGTACAAAGTATATCTGGTGGTCACAGTGCGAATTAGAACCCGATCTGTGTGCCACAGCAGGTAACAATGTTCCTTTGCTGCCTGTGAAAATAATGCAAAATATATCATTAAATAGGAAAATAACGGATCAGAAAGTTCAACATGTTGTCCATCTGTTATCTTGGATTATCCTCATCACAAATAGGACCTACGTGAAAACTTGTGACACCGTACATATTTTATGTCTTCCCTTGCTGTGATCTAAGGTTCCGGGCCCGCATTAGTAGACGTTTTGAAAGCCCACTAGTGGGCCGCATGCAATTTGATCGCATGCGGCAAGTCTGCCCGAATATAGACATGGACCACCATCTCTTGTCATTCAAAGGATATTATTAACAACAAGATAAATAGTCTCAATGTTAAATGCCTAGATAACTTCCCCTTTTTAAATAGTTCAATAGCAATTTTCTCTTCTTGTTTTGAAAAAAAATGTTTTTATGAAAGTTTAATGGCCATTATGTTTCATTTAATGCCATGTTTAGGGTCAGCATGGAAACAGAGGGTCAAGAGGAGACAAAGGAACGAAAGGATTGATGGTAAGCGGTAAATCCTGTGAAAAGATTTTGTTACCATCATGGGAACTGAATTATTTTCACACTTATTTTCATGAATCTTGTCTATCAAGTTGGCTACAAAATATCCATCAGGTCGGCTCGTCATAAGCAACGTAATTAATAACTAATAGGAAAGATTAAGACTTGTATGGTCATTGATAAACAGTTGTTTTCTTTGATGCAGTACAACTACTCGTCAATATAAATCATTGTTCATTATTATTATTTATATGAAGAAAAGATAATGACATTTTGTTGGCATTATTAGAATTTATGAAACATTCCTTTTTGATGACTTCATCAATAGTACTTACAGGATATATTCATAATGTTTAGAAACACTTCCTAGTTTCAATTGTTTTTTTTTTACCATGGCATACCAAAAATAAACTTTCTGCCTAGATAAACTTGCTATCATGAAGAAACCGTTTATTTTCTCTGACGCCATAAATTCAAAGTAAGACCATTACTGGCAAATATTTGCTGAGTTACAGTAAGTGAATATGTAGGGAGGAGTGGGGTGTTATGATGAAGGATTTTAGGGTGGAATGTCACAGCATGATCTGGTCACTTTTTCTTTTTTTTACTTCCAACCGTGCAGGGTGATCAAGGGAAACCAGGCAAAAGAGGTTCTTCAGGCGATCAGGTAATTTAAATCAATGTTTTTTTTTTGTAGCTTTTCTAAGAAAAATTTGAGGTGGGGCTTTTTTTAGAATTGAGGAATAGTTGAATAATGTCTGCATTGCCATGTTAAATATGATTCTTGGTGATCTAGGGAGAGTTATATTTTACACAACAGCACAATAATTATGACATAATTCTGCTCAATGAATGGGACAAGTATTTGTATCTTACAAAGTAGATGTGGGGGGGGGGGGAAGGGGGGTAATATTTGATATTCATTCATTGTATGAATTAAAAATTGATAACAGTGCTATGGTCTGGTGGGTACTGATGGTGACTTCAGAAGCAATGCAACCTACCATCTGTCTGGGAGGTTGTGGGTTCGACTCCTGGCCAGCCAAAGTAAGGTGGATTTATCATCCAGGAGAAATCCACGGTTTCCAATCTGAATATGTCTTCCAAATTGTAAAAAAAAAATCCCAAATGAGGTTGAACTGCTAATTGGATAGCCACCCGACTACCTGAAGTAAAAGTGGCAATCCATTCTGCCTCTCCTACATGCATTTATAACCGCTTAGCGTCGTAAAGTAACCGCCCTCCCGGCCAGCATTTTGTCGGAATTATCAAAAGAGTTTTCTCTGAAGTGAAACAGAGTGCTGTCACAGTATGTGGTCCTGTTGACATCACAGACTAGCCACTGAAGTTCTTATTTTTCCTGGAATAACTGAGCCATATCTTGATAACAATATTAACCAGAGAAAGAGTTGGGAGTTAAAATCGGGGAAGCATTTATAAGTGGAATGCCTTCCATTTTTTGTCTCCGTGTATCTGTCAAATATTTTTCCCGATACAGAGAGATGAATCACTTACTCGACTGCACGGTTAAGAAACTTTGTGACAATAACTCATCCCAGACTTTAAAAAAAATGAAGTCACTTCTGAATTTTTCTTGATATTTTTCAAGCAACCATTGCTGTCTTCAATCTAATTTTTCTACTTCATGTTTCGTTTTCTGTTTGTCAATTGGCACACTTTCTTGATAATTTAGCAATTTACCTTTTCCTCTGTTTCACTTCAGTTTGGGTATTTCTTGGCATATTCTAGCTATAGCTGTGGCACTGCATCTGGCTGTCAGTCTGTCTGTCTGTCTGTCTGTCTGTCTGTCTGTCTGTATTATATTTGTCTGCAGAGTGTCAGTCTTTGTGTATGTCTGTCCGTTTGTCCTCTATGTAATATCTGTTTGTCTGCCTGCCTGTCAAAAGTGTTGAAAGGTCATCATTCACAGGGTTTTGTAATGGAGTGATAGGGTTGCAAGGTGACAAATCTATTGTACATTCAGGATTTGGGCTTTTAACCCAAGATATTCCTATTCTTTATGAAATTATGGTCTAGAAAAACCACATTTGATCCTATTTGTGTGTAAATGTAACCTCTGGTATTTTTGCCTTAAAAAATGGACCCCCCCAGAAAGAACCCCCCTTTTTCGGGGGGGGTGTGTTCACCCGAGATATTCTTATTCCTTATGAAATTCTGGTCTAGAAAAACCACATGAGATAAATCCTCCTTCCAGGTGATACCTAGCTCATTCATAGCCTGGTCTACTTGTTGGAAGTTCAACTGTGACATTTTGTGTGATATTAATGGGTTCATTTCCATGGACAAAGTAATTCTGTCCATTTAGGCGAAAGATCCCATCTTCGGTCTAAAAAAGGTCACAGTGCATTTTGAAACGGTGATTCTCTTCCGTTGGGGCGTCGGCCGAGTTGATGCATAGTTGGCGATATATACTAATTAGTAGTGAAGAGGGGAAATGACTGTGCAGGAAGCAGAGGTCACAGGTCATTTATCTTCATTACAAGTGAAAATACAGAATGAGGCAAAAGTTTTAATTCAACCAGGGATATGTTAGGATTGGACCAGACGTGGTTCATGTGGTTTCTATTTTAGATCTCCGTAACTTTAGAGATTAAGCTAAAGACAAGAAAAGGTCATATAACTACTTGTTTGCAATCACCTTACATTATTTTTTACACTGCCATAAATGTTGAAGTATATTTTTCCTTTTATATTCTTAGTTATCTTCCTCGAATTTCGTGGATTTCTGAAGAGTGTAAAATAATGTAAGATGGCAAAGAGAACGGGGAAGATATATAAAGGACAACTGCAGAAGCATTTTATATTTGTGTTTTTATTCCTTGCTTTTTGTCTACAGGGTAAAACTGGCAAACGAGGGAAGAGGGGTAAAAAGGGTATTACTGGTGAAAAGGTAAGTTCATGGAATGCAGCTGATGGGTGTGAAAAACCCCAAATTTTATTTTCTTGTTTTATTATGACAGGTAATGATGTTTGATTTTTGGGTTCGTTCAGGAATTTTCAGGGTGAAAGGCCATTTGGGTGTCATTATATGGTACTGCTTAAAACTTTGCCAAAATAATTTTCTTAAAAGGGAAATTTATGCACTGTCACCAAAGTTGCTCAGTAATTTATTATAATATTTTTGGAGG
>KN887205.1:66737-81170 GCA_000934455.1 Apostichopus parvimensis | reverse complement strand
ATCTTTCGCGACTGCACTTTGTACCGAACTTTTTTCGATACATTTGTACCCACTGGCACTCACTTCACAAACTTATTAGCCCCCCCCCCCCTAACCAAATATTTTTGTGAAAAAAACGGGCAATATGCTGATAACTTTTCGGGCACCTACTGAAAGAAAGATAATTTGCAATGTGTTTTTCAATGGTTAAACTTATATTATTATTACCTTTAACATTGTAACGACTTCCCCAATAATGATAACCAATAGGAAGGGTAATAACACGGAAAATGATTGTATGTTATTGGCATGCGATGTAAACATCGATGCATGCCTATAATATGCACATTAACATGTGCTTTATATATTTTATTGGTTATATTTTTCGGGCAAGTCGTTACAGCCCCCAAATCAAATTGGGTTACTACGCCTATGACGGTAGTTCTATTAGGCATATTTTTGAGTATTCAAAGTCATACAAAAGTTTTGTATAGTGGAGTATAAGAATCACGAGATACAATTTCTCAAAGTGGCAAGGAAAACATGGTAAATATGACTGATTAAAGGTCAATTTTGACCGACATTTTTCAATTTTTAGGTCATTCACAATCACAGGAATATATGAATAGGCCCAGATAAACTAGAGTGCGACAGTCGGAAATTCCGACTGTCGCACTGTTGTTTCAAAATGTAATGTGTGGGAACAGAATGCGGGAACACAGCCGCGCATTTTGGGCCTACACAGCATTGCGAAGTGAAAGGACATAATGTTGCACAAAACGTTGTGCCATAGACTACAGTTGGCTGATCCAGACACATGTTTGCTTTCTCAAAAAAATTACTTACTAAACTCGGTAAACAAGAAAGTATCTTTGGAAAATAAAAAAAATCTTCAGGGAACTTTGACGCTAATGGGCTTCCGTAGACATCATGTTGTTATGAGGTAACTGATTATTCACGTGTTCTCTTGACCAATCAAGGTGGTTTTGATATTGCTTTAAAATATGGCTACAAGAGCCGCCAGCGTATTTTCTAATGGAGTGAGGGAGGGGCGAGGGAGGGAGGGGCAAGGGAGGGTGGGGGAGAGGGCTAGCTGTATGGGGAATATAGACCCATTGATGAAATCTTATGCGACACTTTTTAAACCATACTGGGCATACATGCAGGCATCATTCTGCATATCATAATGAGATCTAAACATGGAAAAGAAGGCCAAATCATATATACAGAAAACAAAACGAACATTGATGTAGTCACCATATGAAAGGGAACAGTTTATTGACAGTTCACTCATGTATATAGGTGGTAGGAAACTGAATGCAGTATAAATTAAATTGCACATGTTAACCCTTTTCGCGATAAAAATGTAGTAAATGAAAATTGCTTGTTCCCAAGATTGTCTTTCATTTTTATTCTTTTGAATTTTTCTTCCCAGTTTAAGAGCTTTTCATAAATTTAAAAATTATGAAAACGACTGACAGTATATGACAGTTTCTTGAACATCTAGATAACGGCAAGCAAAACTGACCACCATATAGACCCAAATTTCATGTTTCCAAAGGTCATGTCAGTGTAGCTCTAGGTGTGGTCAGGTGATAACGAAACACAAGGTCGTATTGCACATACGCAGACTTAACCCTACGTGTAGACTTGAAGGAAACCAAAAATTTGAACCTGCTCAAAAATTTCCTTAAAAGTTTCAAAAAGTAAGAGTATGCTTTCCCAACAACTACTTACCTGTTATTTCAAAGCATTGATTGGTCCCTTTCTCAAGTTTCAATATACAATACAGTCACAGGACAATACCCCAAAATTTTCTTACTCCCTTCCTCCCTCACATCTCTTCTACCTTTGCCTCAAATTAGTACACCTCTTAATTGCAATCACAGCAAATACAGTCCCCATTTTCTAATAACGAAAATCGCCTGCAATATTGTTTGACCCCCTCCTAAATAAATACATTTTTTGGCAAAGAATCAACAGCTGCTTCCCCCTTTAACCAAATAATACCTGCTCTTTTTCCCTGAAGATTTCCATCCTATGGAACTGACATGGTAGACTACTATATTGTGTTGGTTAACTATTGAATACAGTGAATCCATTAAAAAACTAACCAAAACTTTCACAAAATTTTGTTGAGTTGTACAAATTATATACCAAAAAATTATATTCATATTCACAACATCATTATCACGATCCCTTTCAATTAGATGAGATTTTTAACTGAGAATTACAATAATAACTGAACAAAACTGAAACAAGCTGAACAAACTGAACAAAACTGAAATATTTTTTCTATATTTGGTTTCTGTAAGGTAAATCAAAGCTTTTGTAATATATGAATAACATTTTAGAATACAGTCATGTTTGTTTTTGTACTGAATATAATATTTGGCTTAGTTACAAAGAAAAAAATAATAATAATAATAAGCAAAGAAGCATCTTTTTTTTCTTCTACTATCTTCAATGCTATAATTTTTCTGTCTGCTGGCTGTAGCAAATCTCTGTCTACATAGTCAAGCATACAAAGTGTTATCTATTTTTCATTTACTGTCCTTAATAATTCCTGTCTACTATCATCACCAATATTCAATGTCCATTGTAGTGTAATTTTTTAATATTATTAAACCTACTACGTGCTAGCCTATAACATAAATATTTCACAAAAGGGTAAATAATCCTCTCTATGTTGAGTACTTGCTTTGGGCAATGCATTAAGTACATTGGCATTTTATCTAAGTACTTTCTATCATTACATAAAATTTCTCTGCCTCTAAACACACACAATGAACAAAAAAAGTTATTTGACATAAACTTAAAAATTAAAAACGTTTCATGTTCGAATATCACAAAATGGCTTCAAGAAAATATTTACAACCAGATGGAAACATCTTTCAAAACTAAACATGTCGTCTACAAATGATGGATAGAAAAATACTGAAATCTAAACTCCAACCTTCATTTCTAAAACAAAATGAACACTAAACTAAATATTCATTCTGTTGGTAACATTATGGCTACACTGTATATGACTAAAACAGGGAGGGAAAAAAAACTGGAAAAACACAAAAAGAGTGCACAAGAGATATGGAGAACCACATTTCATGTGACAGTTAACCCAGTATATGACAAAAAAGAGATGACACAAGGATAGAGTTCGTCTTGAAAATCCTAGAGTTAGAAATGTAAATAAGGGAACTAAACTTGCCATTGGTAGAATATAGGCAAGCTTATCAAATATACGTAAATATATTTTAATGTTTCAGAGGAGAGAACAATTTTAGAGAGCTCTACAATTACACAATGGAAGAAGTTTTGACAACCATGTGTATGCTGTTACACAATTGTCAGGGCACACATGGTGTGGTGACAGGGCCCTGAAGGTGCTCACTAGGTGCACCAACAGGGGGCCATGCATGCTAATTTGGTGTACAGACTGGGTATCTGCAAATGCTAAACTTGTTGTAGCAACAGGGTACTAACAGCTTAACATTATTTCACAATAACTTCAACAGTTGTTCTGATCTCAATTTTTGAAAATGAATAATCATGAATAATTACATAAAATGCAGTGCATTTTGGAAAAAATATTTCATGTGAGCGTAAATCAAGATTAAACCCTGTGACTTATGTCAACCAACCATGGAGCCATATCGCTTGACTTCAATTAGTCTACGGTGCAGAACACAGATGCTGTGGGTGAGCAAACGGAAAGTATGTCGCAGCCCACAGTCTAACCATGATCCTCCCCGAAAAAGTACATATTAATGAAGAATGCTCTTTTTTACTCTAGTTCCACTGATAGCACAATCAATACTTAAATATCTCCCTCGACTCATCCACACACACATCCGCATTCACATGAAAGTATTCGACATGCTGGGTACTTCCCAGCCATGACGTGATAAAATTAATTTTGCTTTAAAAGATCCTATCATGCAAATTATCCCAAATGCAGGCTATTCTGAACATGATATAACAACTAGGCTACAGTTATTATTAAAAATAATTCTCTATAAATTGGCAATCTGAATTACATTGAACCACCACACTCACTATAGCATTTCAAGATCAAACACACACATCATGACAGAAAATTCTTTTACAGTCTTTTACCATTCTTCATACAAGGGATGTTAGGGTACCCTTACGTTTCCTACTGGAAGGATCTCCTTCCGACCCGATGGCGTCCAGACGTACCTCCAATTCTTTCTTCCCCTCTGATCCTCCCGTGCCCCCGTACGAACGCCCCGCCTTCAGCCAATCGGGAGGCGGCTGGAATTCCAACCTCATGACCCTCAGGTCCGGGGGTGTGACCTCCGAAGAGAGAAGGCACTCTTGGTCCTGGTCCTGGAAAGATGGTTCCTCTGGTTGGTAGATGTCTTGGAGAGGCAGATGCATGGATCTCTTTCTACCGTGGATGGACGAGGGAGGATGGTCGGGCCCAGGGGTGCCTCCTGGCCTTGACTGGTGCCTCGAATGCGGCTCCATTGGTACTGCAGCTAGAGAGTGAGAGATAATACGGTGTCCCTTAGTTTGTATATGGCCTGTCACAAAACATATAGCTTCCCCTTTGCCTCATGTCTCCTCCCCATGCCCCCCCTCCCTCCCTCTTTTCCCCTTCAAAACATGAGACAGTTAAGATTAAGAGAGAAACATGAAATCACTTACTGGAAGATGTGGCTTGATCGTCGAGAGTATCGACGAATCGCTTGTAGTCTGTTTCCCTTCTCTTGTTGATGGTGATTGCTATGAAGTATAGCACCGCACCCACCAAACTGACTAAGGCAGCAAATCGAAACAGGAATTTGGCTCCCAGGTACTCATAGATGAACCCCCCGATAAGAGCTCCAAGTCCTTTCCCTTATAGAAGGAAAATAAACGTAGTCAAGATCTGAGAACTTTACATGTTAAAACACAAAATACTCTCTTGATACATGTTATAATACAAACATTGAACACGGCAGTGTTTATTATCCTACTGTGCACATAATTATTGTACACTAGAATGATAGTGTTGCATGGCTGGATATATTTTGAAAAAAAAATAAATGAGAATTGTAGGAAGAAAGGGGGGGGGGGAGTAAGCTAGCCATCACAGCATGAAACTTTGTGAGATAAAAGAATTTGTTAAGTACCAGTTTTCAAACACTTGGCATGAAGATATGTGTACATCATAGCCCCTGAGTTTATGGTGTACTAGAAACTTCCTTTTTGACTAGCCCATATACTGTAGGCATTGACTGTAATGTACCATTAATGCAGTGCAAACATTTAAAAAGAATTTTTCAAATTTAGCAAAATCATGAGAGTAGTGGAAGCAGTAATGAAATGAAGAAGGTACTCACCTAATCCCATGTATAAAGCAGTGAATATTTTAAGAAGAGAGTTAGCGAGGCCGGACGGAGCTATGTGGTTAGCATAGAAGGAACAGCCTGCCCATGAAGCACCATAGGTTATACCGTGTAACAGCTCAAATGGAATCACCAGCCACGGCATGTATATGAAGGAATAGGCTACAAATCTCACAGTGTAGCAGACCAATGCGATTAGTATGATACCATGATGGCCCACATGCTGTGCTATTGTCCCTGAGATGTATAGAAAGGGAACTTCCGACAAGCAAGATAAGGTCATAGTTAACCCCATGAGGGAGTAGGGTCCCTGTAAATCTTCTAGATAAAGCAATAGGTAAGTTCCCACGATCCCAAAAGAAAACCCCATCACCAGGGCTAACGAAAAGAAGACGAGCACTTCGGCTCTATATAAAACTCGATTCAAACTGTTAACGTTTTGCACCGTACTTTGGTCCGGAAAGCGTAGGCAACCAACGGAGACGGTCGCGACGCCGGTTAACGAGACCGACAGGTAGAAACAGGTCGAGAAATCTCCCAACGACGTAACGTCTAGCAGCATGCCCGATAGCAGGGCAAAGATCCCCCAACCGACGGAACCCCACAGCCGCTCTTTATTGTAACGGATGCGGCTCCCCTCCAAGAGTTCCATCGAAGTGGCATCCAGGATCGGGAATATTCCGCAACGGAAGAACGACGACATGAGAAGCAGAACGGCGATCAGGAGAAATGTGATCCAGTTGCTCCATACGTTAAATGTCCTCCTAGAGTTGCCGTCTTTGGCAACGGAATTGGAGCCGAATGAATTATCGCAGCACAGGTACGATGAAGAGGACGAGGGGTCTTCTTTCATACAGCAGATGCTACATTTTGACCCCGGGAGAGGACTCTCCACCACGACAACTTCTTCTTCTTGGCACGGTGATCTCCAGTTCAGAGAAGAACTCCAGATGCAAATTTCTGAGACTTGCCTGGATTGAGTCGAGACGAAATGACCGCCGGTATCGACGGTGCTTTTGCATAATGTAGGTGGGATGGTGGTACAGGTATGAAATTTCTTTGTAGTGAAATTACCCGCAGTGGATATATTGCAGAATAGAAATTGCTCGTTAGTACTGACGAGATCTTCGGCCCCGCCGTAAGGCAGAAGAAAGTTAGTCGTTAAATTGGTGAATGTACACGAAGAATGAGAAAAGCAGGCGATTGGAGAAAGTGTGGATGGTATGAAGAGAATACAAAAAGCAAAGATGGTCGCAGCTACGAGTGTTACCAACAACAGTACCTTATGGTGAGTGATTTTGCTGGCCATGTATCCCCAAAGAGGAGTGAATAGCACAAGTGCTATTGCCTCCGTACCTCGTACAAGTCCAACTTGACTTTCAGAGAGGCCTTTATGCCTCATAAAGACTGGTAAATATGGCATAAGGCAGGATAATCCTAAAAAAGGAAAGACACACACACACAAAGATCATTGATAAATTTATCTTCAAGATTGCTACGTTTTGACATACAGTAAATTATTTTACGGTGACAATATTCGGTCTCCCTATTA
This sequence comes from Apostichopus parvimensis, assembly GCA_000934455.1. Classification (NCBI taxonomy): domain Eukaryota; kingdom Metazoa; phylum Echinodermata; class Holothuroidea; order Aspidochirotida; family Stichopodidae; genus Apostichopus; species Apostichopus parvimensis. The sequence continues at coordinate 74,285 of KN887205.1, read as the reverse complement.
CACTTTGCGTCAAACAAATATATACAGTGTAGTATTATTTCACAACACACAATGCACAGCACATTTGCTTGGGGAAATTAAAATCAAACTTGCTAAGCGACTTCCATCCGTTTCTTGGCCCTGACTTGGGCACACTATAACTTTGCAAGTTTGTTGTAAATAATCTTTCAAACATTTCCAGATATTACGGCACAAGTTTAGTACTTACTGCTTCACTTGTTTCTTCAAGATATTTACAGCTTAAAAATTCCACCTTAGAACAGTTTGTGGTGCCAATTGAGCAAACCATTTCTAAATATTACATGGTTGGATATCACTTATTCAGAAAATAATATCAGTACGAATCTTAAGTATATATGTCAGATATTTTGTTAAGGAACATTGCCACTCTTAGCATCATTAAATACTGTAGGTATTGTAAGAGCCATCTGCTGAGATCTGAGATGTCTAAATGTCAGATTTTTCCAAAAACCAAAGCTTTGCTGAATGTCATGAAATAGACTTCCAGTTTGATTTGAACTCAGTCAATTAAATTTTACTTTTTTATTGTTCTTGTTGAATAACCACCTTTTATGTTCAGAAAACCTGACCTATCAGTTTGTAACATTTAAAATTAACCCTGACATGGTATAGGTGATGGAAAATTTACAAAGAACTTGTAAAATTTGTTACCTGCCAGATAAAAGAAATAAATAGCTCTGATGAAGACTTGCTGCTTCTTAATCTCCATTTTGGTTTTGAAAGTTGACAGTTGTGGTAAATTGCTGATGAGTACAGAGTTGAATTTCTTCTATTATAGTCACATGACTCAAACAGCTGCAAGGAATGAATGAATCATCATATATACAACTCAAAATAACCTAATTATAGACAATCACACTAATAATAAGGGGAAAAGGAAATGAACACATGTTTTATTTGTTTAAGTTGCTACATCTGAATGTGTATTTTCCTTTGAATATACTTAGGCATACCTTAGATTCCCATTACAGAGCTCTCAACTGACCCGCAATTCGCGGGTTGGACCCGCATTCTAACACCCAAACCCGCTGACCTGCGCATGCGTCCGAAAAACCCGCATTGTAATTGTCAAGTATACATAAAAAAAATTGCATCAAATTTTGACTTAGCAACCATCATTTCTTTAGCATTTAGCATAATAGAGTATAAAACCTCCTTTACAGCATCATTTGAACCTCAAATTAGCCTATATTTCTTTTCATTGGGGCGAGCAGCGAACATTTTCATGCCACGGGAAAGAATGAATTATCACCTACTATTCAATTTATTGATGTTACACACAAAAAAATGCATATTTCTCAGAAAATTTTGGGTGACAAAAGCCTTTCTAAGTGCCACCATTTTACATGTAGGCATCACCAGGATTAAAAAAAAATTCAAAAGGGGAGGGGGAAACCCCCTCCCCTTATACCCCTCCCCCAGGACGGCGATTCGTGGCATAGACCAGCATTTGCCTTCTCGAGAGTTGGGAGCTATGCATTAGTCTAAACATGATGTCTGGAAACGGGCAAAAGCTTGAGAGGATGAGTCCTAACAGTAACAGTAGGACACCAATGGCCTACACAACTTCTACAAATTCTACAGTAGCCTGGGCCTAAGTCTAGATCACAACAATTAGAAATAACCTATAACTAGTAGTAGCCCAGCAAAAAGTTCTTTGTAAGTTGCAAGTCTTTTTGCAAAAATTTTGCAAACCTTCAATCAATGAAAATGATAGTGATATTTGTTCCCGTATTCTCATATTCTTACGCCCATATCGCGTATTGGGTATCTACACAATGGGTATTAGAGTCAATTTTTATCGTTAGTCCTAACACTAAGTACTAACTATATGACCTATATCGTCATAACCAAAAGGATTCCTTATGTACAAACCAAATAAATAAATAATTATCAGAATTTTGCATTGCATATGAACAACTAAATGTTTTTACTCACGATCTGATTCATTCCCTGAAATACCATTGCTCAAGAACATAATTAATTTCTACTTAAATGATTTTTCGCGGATCAGTCTACGCAAAGAGACTTTGGTCCGACTCGCAAGTTGAAAAGTTCAATGACTGATTAGTACCAGAGTCAAGTGAGCCGTTAGTGTGTAAGTAGCAGCCATATCACTATAATACTATATCCATCGAGGGTACATTTTGGTTGTAAGTGCCACCGAGCACATTCACTGGTCAAACAAATGTTGTTTAGTTTGTATCACACTACAAGAGAAAATGAATTTGACAATGAATCAAGCGGAGGCGGCTCGCCGAAACGTAATATACATTAATTAAACAGACACTACCATAGTTGACAAGTTAGCGTATGAAGTTAGGCTTAACTTAGGTATTGTAGGCTTTGCAAAGGCATAACTAAGTGAAGCCTATACTAGCCTAGGCCTAACTTCTTACTAATAATTTAATATAGCCTTAGGATTTTAATGTTACTGCTACATAGGTGTTCCCAACCAAGCGTTAGCCTAGAAAGGCCCTATCATGCCTAGCCTGCAGTAGAATTACTAGCCAAGGATACGTTCCATAACACTTTTAATGTAGGGCAAAGAAGTCTTCATTGTGTATATGAATAATGAAGTATAATCCAAGATTTCAAGGTCCTATGCCTAGGCAGTACTAGGCTAAGCCCTCCTTTTATAGTATTATAATGTGATACCAATTGGCAAATTTTGTGATTTTACGGTAAGGTCATCATGTGAATACCAGACTCATTCAACTGTTTTTAAGTGGATGCAATAAGTACACCTAGGCCTACCAAGCCATTATTTGCTAAGATACTGCTACAAAAATTCTACAAAAGAATGGTTTTTGCTAGCCCTAGCCTATTGAAGCTCTCTATGGTAATATGACAAGGATGATGTTTATAGATTGAAACGTGCAGAGCCATATACAGGCCACACTGACATGTTACATTCATTCAATGATTTATGTTTCTGCATCTATTCTGCTGTAAAAAAATACATAACTGAATCTTAGTTTGATTCAAACTGACCTACAGTATTGAACTTATTAATTGCTCGCATAATTAAAAGGGGATTGTTCAATGACTATAAAGACGGTTACAACTGTTGAATCCCACCACACTGGAGCTTAGGAGGTTACATGGTGACTTGATTCAGGTTTTATGGATTGTGTATGGTTTTGAGAATTTATTCTTCACTGACTTTTTCATGTTTGCTAATAGTAGTTGCACCAGAGGTCATTGTCTTAAACTCCAAAGTCACAAAGTAGGATTAATATTCGGAATAACCTTTTTTCTAATAGGTTTTGAATGAGTGGAAAGGTTTGCCTGAGAAAGTTGTACTTGCAAGTACTTTACTGTGAATGGGTTTAAGAATGCTTTGGACAAGCACTTTAAGCATTGTAATCAGGTCTGAGTGCTTGTGTCTTCAGTTTTTTTCCCTCTCCTATGGGGTCCTTGATGGGGACTTGAGTTTCCCTCCTGATCCCTTTTTTCTACTAAACTAAAGATAAAGAAGACACTACAGTATGTTCTCTTTCAAATTCTAATTCAGATGAAAGACTTTTTGACTATGTACAACAACTTTACTGAGTCCTGCTTCAACAGTTGTGCCAGGAACTTCAACTACAGAAGCCTTACCCCAGAAGAGGTAAACAAATAGTTTCTTAACTACCGGCCTTTTTTCTGAGACTTTTCCTAGTATAAATTGTTGTATCATTCATTCCATAATTTGTCAGTGAATGTACAGTAGTAATTATGTTAAACTGTGACTTCCAGCTGCATCGTGCATAGGTTTTGACTCCCTCTATCTCTCACCCCTCCCTCCCAAGAGTCAAAACAAACTGAGCTGTCATAAAAATATTTGTGTTTGAGTCCCACCTTAATTGATGCATTTTTTAGACAACAATATGTTGACTCACCAGTTCATTAATATTGTAAGAAAATAAACAACTGAAAACTTAAATGTTACATAAACCTGAAAAGAGGAATGCAAAGTTGTACACTACTGGAGCTTTATTTTAATCAGTGTGTTCTTATTGTAAAAATGTAAGCTTTTGTTAGCCATGTCAGAAATTTTTCACCTTTCAAACCCTTTTTCTTTTATGAAAAACATTTTGTTTTTCGTGATCATAAGTTTTTGTTGAATGTAGTACCGGTACCATTTTTCGCTTTGTGTGTCCTTAGCAACGGTGCACAGACCGCTGTACAGACAAGTTGGTCAACATAAATCACAGACTCATCTCTGTATATGTGGAAATAAATCCAATGAACAGACAGTTAGCATCAGCCCAAGAAACGCCTACCAAGGTAGACCAAGCCCAACAACAACAACCCCTGCAAAATGAACTCCAACCTCAGGAGAGCCAACCCCAACCTGTAGGAAACTTGGCAAGTCAGGTTCAAGATGTCTTTGGCGAAGGAACACAAGTCACCAAAGAGAACTCGGGTCACGTCATTACGGGAGGAGCCGACGAAGGACCCCAGCAAAAGGGATGAAGTCGAGGAGGAAGGATGAAGAGTTGGCAAGATGGACATACACAAGAGGAAGAAGTTGTCGGCCTGACCAAGAGGAATATATGGGTGATTTTCTCTTCCGTATTCTAAAGGAGAGTGGATGTATTCAGTGACAGTCAATTCTCTAAGATGATGGAAAACATCTTATCAGACAAATATAGGTACCCATTCGGGAATTGAAAGAATTCATGAATCTAGTTTCACTGAGAGTAAATAAGGCACTATCTGTCAAATCTTTAATGGGATTTATAAACATTCTTTTAGTCAGCCAAATTCACTATTGGTCCACTACAACCTCATATGTAAGCTTGACAACTTTAACAGCAGAGAGAACGTTTTTGCAATTTGTTTGCCAGTTTCAACAAGCCTACCTTGTATAACTAAAAAGTAAGATAGCAAATGGTTAATTTAAGATGATCATTTCCATAAAATGAACATTAATCGCATTTCCATTCCAAGAGGTGAAAGGTTTTATTCATTTGTGATTCCATCATGGTGAGATACAAGAACACTTTTCTCTTTTGGAGAGATCAAAGGCCATTTCTAATCATGAGGAACAGGTAGAAAGTCCACATCATTTTTTGTTGATATAATTGTATAAACTGCTTTATGCCGTTGTGTTACGCAGCAATAACGTTAGCGCAACAAATACTCCTCTTAGGTAGCCTATAGATGCAGGCAAAAATATATGCGCAGTCCATTACCGAGCCCAATTTAGAAAAAAGTTTGCCAGATTATGAACACACGAAATCAGGAGATCTTGACTTGAAAACCAGGCCTTCAAATCCATGTGGCTTAAAAGCCTTAAAATGGCTCCCAGTAAAACTGGGACGTACACAGGTCTGCAATTGCTTTCGCGGGGCATAGGCCCCTTTTTGGTTTCGATGATAATCGTAATCTATGCACATGTGTGTGAGTGCATTTGTGACGCCAAGCTTGTAAACACGATATCTCAAGAAGTGATGGTCAGACCAATTTCATATTTAGTGTATAGAAGTACCACATTGAGTACAAGAAGCCTATTGTTTTTGGTGGAGGTCTAAGGTCATTTGGGGTCACCAGGGGTCAAATTGTGAAAACCTTGTAAACACGATATCTCAAGAAGGGAAGGTCAGACCAATTTCATATTTTATGTGTAGAAATACCACATTGATTTCAAGAAGCCTATTTTTATTGGTGGAGGTCAAAGGTCATTTGGGGTCACCAGGGGTCAAATTGTGAAAACTTTTTTAACACGATATTTCAAGAAGGTATCTTGGGATGACCTCATATTTAGTGTGTAGAAGTACCACATTCAGTACAAAAAGTCTATGTTTTTGGTGGAGGTCATTTGGGGTCACCAGGGGTCAAACTGTGAAAACCTTGTAAACACGATATCTCAAGAAGGGAATCATGGGCAGACCTCATTTTTTGTGTGTAGGAGTACCACATTGTGTTAAAGAAGCCTTGTGTTTTTTGGGTTGGGCAAAGGTTATTTGGGGTCACCAGGGGTCAATTTGTGAAAACCTTGTAATCACGATATCTCAATACTGGAAGCTTGGGCCCACCTCTAATTTAGTGTGTAGAAGTACCACATTGAGTTGAAGAAGCCTATTGCTTGTTCAAAGGTCATTTGCAGTCATCAGAGGTCAAATCGTGAAACCCTTGTGAACATGTACACCCTCACTATACATTATGTCAGATTCATGAATAAAACTGCTCATGAATACATCATCGAAACCACAATGCATTTTTGCATGCTGGTTTTTATAGGAAACTACTGGTTTTGAGATTTGAAAATACTGGAAAGTGTTTCCAAAGATTGGTAGCTCTGCCCTAGACTAGCCTAGAGATGTATGCCCAAGTTTTCAATGTTTTCCTTCTTTAAATCCATCATTGGCTACAGGGTATAATACATAGTGCCAGGAAACATGGTTCATGTGACATTTGTTCAACGGCTTTGGATATTCCGAGTAGAAAAATTGAATATTATCTGTCCTCTCTACGAGTGTGTTTTGTACCGGGAGTTCGGGGAGAAATAACAAATCAAGAGGTAGATCTTTGGTTCTTAGATGTGTGCTGGTTAGGTTTTGGATGTGTTTGTGGGTGTAGGAGGCACCAAGATGCTAGTCTGAAGGGAGGGTGGGGCGAGGGGTGAAGTAACAACTTTGTTTTAGTGACTGACAGGAAAGACAAAAAAGAAAGCAGTAAAGTGTATGTCAATGCAAATTTAATGGCTGGAATAGTGGAGTACACTTGATGTGCCTTCTGAATGCATGAAAAGAACTGACTTCATTAAAGCTTTACCACACTGGGTCTCTTATATGATTCAAATCAAGTAATGACCATGATATCCAATATCATAAGGAAAAACAAGTTCTGAAGAGGTCTGTCCTCTCTAAACAATTTATTTATTTATTTATGAGTTTGGCAGTGCAATATCCCAAGCTGTGGTGTTGCTATCAGATATAGGAATCGCCTTACAAGACCACTTATTGACCTCACAATACACTTCCCTATTCAAATTAAAAATCCATGAGATATAGTCTTCCACCATCCCCTCTGCCCACTTCTCAACCCACGATCCACCAAATTTGTCTTTTGACTGTATAGTAACCAAACACCATCCAAGCTGATGATGAATGATATTTTGCCAATGTCACAGTCGACCCACTGATGAGTTTAAGTGTTATTTCCAAAGGCTGTCTTCATGGTATTGTCAAACTGTTAGTGATTCTGTCTATGCAGAAACACATGATAACACATACCAGGAAAGTCTAATCAATGTCAAACCTTACAAAGTGATGAACAGAAATTAGTATACAACAGTTTTGCACTAATCTTCACCATTTCATAAAGTACTAAAATAGTGTAATACACAACATGCTCTTGTGTACTAGTGTATTACATAAAATTACCTACAAGCACAGATGAAATCCTTCAAAAGTAATAAATGTGATACAATGTCTCTCCAAAATTCAGCCAACTTGAATCAAAGTGTTTATACTTCTAGGTCAAGACAGGCTGGAGTTGAGGACAGAATCTTTCCAGGAACTTGCACCAGACACC
>KN887205.1:0-16565 GCA_000934455.1 Apostichopus parvimensis | reverse complement strand
TACAGAAGGCAGATTCTTTACAAGTACCCTTAACTGCAGAATGACGTCAATGCATATATATATGGTATTGCACTAGATTAAGCTGTATATCTCTTCTGCTGTTTTGTCTAGTAAACTATTTAAGATAATAAACAACTAATTTTCTTTTTTTTTACAATTATCTTAGAAAGCATCGTTACAAAAGAGAGAGAGATAAATCAAAATAGAGTTGTTTTTTAATCTTCACTGTCCTAATTAAATTATAACATAGTGCTGTGTAATAAATAAATAAAGTGTTGGAATGTGTTTAGAAAGGAGTTTCTTTGAATGATCACAATTTCTGGGTATACCATTGGAATGACATCAACTTACGTAGGTAAAAAGCTGAGCCTGTATGCTACAAATGTCACTTGTGAGACTTCAGAATGGTCGATTCATAAGATAGTGAAGATTCCACGGGCAATGGTCAGAATTCGGCAGGGGTGGGGGGGGGTGGGGAGGAGGCTAGATAAAGTATTGGATCTAGTACAATACAATGTTAAAAGCAACACTTAATCATACTAACATTCAGTAAATAGTAATACTGCCTTGTTCAATTTAGGTCACTTTTGAAAATGGGACTAAAATTATACGCAGTCCTGTTCTGTTTTCAGTGACGACCATTTGGCTTTTTCTTACCAATTTTTTTTTTCTTCTTTGAAGGTTTTTTCATCACATGGAACATGTGAAATTTGAAAAGCTGAGTTTAAAAAATTTTTACCTTTAAATTGTTAAGTTAGAACATCAACAAATATATCAGGTCATCAATTCACAACTTTCTTCAATGAAACCCACATCACTTTCTTGAAATGTCAGTCAGGAATATGTTAATAACTTAATATAAACTCAATCTGCTGAAAAACAACCCACCCGCCTTCTATGAACTCGATTAGCGGTCGAGACAAACTTTACTTGTAATAGAAATTGTTTTTGATCAGTCAAATTGAGAGTTATATTAAACACTTCCTAGTAATGACCTGGATAACAGGATATAAACTGTAATCTAAGATACCTGACTGGTTGTTACCCTCTCCGTTTGTTAACTTCCGGAATATCAGTTAATAAATTGAACATAATTGTTAGACAATATGCTACAATATATGCTAGAATGGTCACTGAATATATCAGTACTGTACAGCCATGGCAAATGCCATGCCATCATGTACTATATATACACAAATATTATAAGCTGTAGATTCCTAGAATGAGAGAGCCGATTTCTGGAATGGAGAGTGATTATTCCACAAGTGAATCATTTGTGATAAACCATATGTATACAAAGGGAAGGCATGATAGGTCAGTGACCAGTATCGGACCCAAATTTAGCACAACAAGTTGCTAAAATGGCTGACGGTTTACAAAGCAACTTTCAACAGACCTGCAGTTCTGCACCTCCAACTATTTCCAGACATCGAGGAATGGTAAATTTGATAACAAAATGTTTTCAGGGACGAAAAATATACTTTGAGAATGGAAAATGCTTGTTGTAAGTTTGGAGTATGAATGACCATTATTAAACTGTTTAGCATATCTGAAGGGGGGGGGGGGGGGGGGGGGCAATACTGATGACCTCATCAAGTTAGCTCAGCAGCCATATTTAAAATTACCCTTATTTTCATGCTTCTGTACAAGCTACTGTATATGATGAACAAGTTGGTATAAAGCATATCTCATTGAAGTCTTTAAGTCAGGCCTAAGTGTAGGTATAACTTCCTTATGTTAGATCACACATATATATACTACACAACTACTGCTGATAAAAATATGAGGAAATAAAGAATACTTATATAAATGTCAAATACATAGTAAAGTATAGTTTTTCCAAACCTTTCTAGTTTAACACTTGATCCTGCGAGAGCAAAAAACATGGTGAAAGAAAGACCTCCAAAGTCCAGCACTTGTCATCAATATATAATCACAGTTAGTACCTCAGTATATAATAGCAACGTCCACTCGGATGTACATACGGTTGCTACTTATAATTGCTTATATGAAAACAGAGCTTCGAATACAACCAAAACTACAATGGTGTTTATATAGCATCAGATACTATCTCTACAGTGATATATATGTAATAGTGAAAGCCAAATAAAGCTTGTTGTACTTTGGCCAGCAGAAGTAGCAGTGTAAATGAAGACAATTTCAAACAAGTGTTCTGCTTAACCATTGAACCCTGTGTACAAAAGCTCTGTGAGTCAATGAGTCATCATCGTCATGGACTGAACCACAGTTATTTCTAAAGGGGAGAGGATATTCAACAAATGAGAACACAAATAGGGCAACTGATCCTAACAGGAGAATTACCCTAATCCCTTACAGACTAACCACAGACACAATAGAGAGTGAAGAAACACAATAGATATGGGTCTGACTGGTAGACTTAAATAATTACTCACCGTAAAACAATGTATGCACTGCAGTCTTGGACACACAAACACACATACACATATAGGTCACATATCCACAATGATGTGGCACAATCCTCTTATCACACCTACACTCAGTGCTGACTTAGCTTGACTAACCACCCTAGCCTAACGGTTTGTACTGTACAGTAGTAAAAACTTGTGGTGAAAAAGAGACCATATAAATACACAATTTTGTATATATACCTACCCACTTTCTATTTGGAAATATCCCAGAACTTAACAATCACCCGAATACCAGCTGGGACAAACATGTGAGAATTTTCTGTAGAAGCTATTCAGGGCCGATGTTTTCTTACACTGGAGTGAACACAATCTTTAGAGGCCCACTTGCTGTGTACAATTTGGCTAACATTTGAAACTTCTTTTGTTGGGATGAGAGTAAAAAGCTATTAACTGCAAGCCTTTGTCAACAATACCTTCAAGCAATTTTGTTGAACAGTTCGAACTAAACTCCTTTCTGAAAGTTGTTTTTCTTTCCTCCAGACAGGACTTGAGGAATAGTAAGTTTCTGAGCTGCTTGGAATTTATTGGGTAATGTCTACAGACGAGGAGCGTAGTTCATAATTCAAAAGCCTTCTTAGAAGGACAACTGTGTCTTGCCTTTTAACCATTCAAAGAGAAAATTCCATGAATTTTCCGGGGTATTCGAGCAGGTATCCCTCTTGCGGGCGGCTGTGACGGATTTTGGGCAGGCAACCGGTTTTTTTCTTGGGGGCAAAAAACCCTTTTTTATTCAGGTTTAACTGAAGGGATGAATTCAAGGCAAAACAAGATGTACCCCAGAACATCTGGGTATATAAGATTGTAAACAATATTCTTTTGAGCATTAATACCCAAGCACCCATCAGTTCCGGGAAATGCTTTTTACTTTTGCTTGTATTTTAGGTGAAACCTTTCAGCAGATTAAATTAACGGTTGCTGCTCAAACACAGGCTATAAGGATGCTGAGAGTGTTGGCAAAAGCAACTCCACAAGGTTGGAGATGACGTAGGCCCAGGGTACAGACTTTAGGATTGAAGGTTTACTTCTAACCTCCTGTCACTGGAAACACTACCAATGGAATGTTATGGTCGATGGAGTAAATTCAACAGCGTTCATTCATTTTGAGACTCTGCTTTTTAAAGTAATTCTGTCAAATAAGGACATCAATCACAGGAGCATTTAGTTGGCTAAGTCGAGAACTATGCTGAATAAAACCCCTCTCCCTCCTCCCCCCCACCCCCTCTCCCTCCTCCCCCCCACCCACCCTTCATGCACAAACTACAAACAAGAATGTTCATAAAAATACAATATATTAAGTTTAGTACATATGCTCATGTAGTAAAAAGCACTCTTCATCAACATTTCCTATCCAAATCTTTCATGTAAATGTTATTTCTATAATATATATATGTATATATATATATACATATATAATTTGTTATGGCCTGATGATCGCCGCAGTGAAAATAACTCAATTTGTGCATGAAACTCTGAGTTGCAACTCAATGGAATAGCGTGTTTTTACTTATATCTATATATATCTATATAACTATATATCTATCTATATATATATATATTTTTCATATATAATGTATAAAAACACAAGAGATATGACAAATGCCTATTAAACTTCCTACTAAATAATAAGCTGTTATGAAACCAACTTTACCTCAGACAGGATACAAAGATCATACCATAGCAATCAGGCGATGCCACTCACAGCTTGTCCTAACAACAGCTCAAATTTAATTGAGAGGTTACAGTATATATATGTTCCACTGCTATACACACATATACATTATATCTCCCTGTCCTTACAGCAAGGTATCAGACTTCCCCAGAGGATAGACACTATTAAAACAATTCTGACCACAATCCCATGCATCTGGTAAACTATAAAATATTTCAAGGCAGACAGACCTTAAGTTTAATCGCTTTGAAAAAGGTCTCAAGACTTGTTTAATCTTGACCACCTACAAGGAAATCTTTTATCACAGAGACAAAATAATCCTGTTGCACCGCTGGAACATTTTGCCCAGGAAACCTCTCCCAATAGAACGATTAGCAAGGAGATTTGTACAGCATCTTACCTTACTGAGACAAAGGTTATATCTCAGTCATAAATTGAAGCTGAAAATGGTAACGAGGGGGGGTCCCTGGTACTAATCTTCTCTTACGGTAGTGACAACAGATTGGTAATAGTGTGTTTCTGGAGGCTACAACCTAACTACCTTCCTGCTGTTGTTAAGAAAAGTTTCCTAGATAAAAACCACTTAGATGGAAGAGGTGCTGACTACCTTATCTCATCAACATTCTTCAGGGTATTGAGATTTGCCAGATAAAGAAGAAAAAAAAGTCCCACGTGTTTACTGACAAACCTGTGTATAATCTCTACAACTGAGGTGTCCCTATTAAAGACTGTTTGGGTTGGAGAATTCCATCAAGTATTTTTGGGTCTGCAGACAAACTGGATTTTATATTTTTCATATCATGAATAATATATTCAGTGATGAATGTCATGTTCCATCACCTGTGTCCTCTGTTGCCACTACTATCCTTCTGTTTGCTTCAAATTCAGAAACCCATCCAAAACTTCAATTATAATTTGAGAGGGTTACAAAGCCCTACACCATGACCAAAATGACGACACGACGACCAGACAATCGTGTGAACACGGTGCTCGGTATAAGTGTAACCTTAGGCAACCAGGATAATCTTTGGATTATATTTCTAGCATTAGCTAGTGCCAATTATGGACATTTAGTTCTCTCTTGACTAAATGGTTCTTGATATTTAATTGTATGAATTGTAGACATTTCAATTTATACAGGATGTTAGATCAGAGGTGCCCCTTTCTGACGGTCAAAAGAAAATATTCTTAAAACGTTAAACCTATCATAGCAGTGAATAGAACAGGGAAAACCAAACACTGACATGCATATATATATGGCAAAGTCATTCTGGTACAGCAATTTGGTGGTTTCTAACCTTGAAAGACACCTGACAAAAACTTTCCAAAATTTTGACCACATAATGTCATCAACTGCTATGTGTAAATCAACATCTTTGCATTCTGGTGTTAGCTACTTTGTGCCAGCTTGCGTTGAACTTCGCTATACCAGAGCACAAAATTATACCAATGAGTAATGTCACTTTATGTTTTCATAGTAGATACTGTAGTTTGTATGACACAGGACGGGAGGGAACTGCTGCTTCCTGTAGTATAATATATAGACAGGATTGCATGCTGATTCCTGTAGTATAATATATATAGACAGGATTGCATGCTGATTTCTGTTGTATAATATATAGACAGGATTGCATGCTGATTCCTGTTGTATAATATATATAGACAGGATTGCATGCTGATTCCTGTTGTATAATATATATATACACAGGGTTGCATGCTGATTCCTGTTGTATAATATATATACAGGATTGCATGCTGCTTCCTGTTGTATATATTATAATCTGGATTGCACACAGTCTCCTGTAGTACAAAACAAAATGTAACTTATTCTTTGTCTATGGATTTAAAGATACTTCATTAACTGTCTAATTAGTGATCATTAAAGTACAGCCATGCTTTACTGCTATTCTTGACAGCAGAGGCAACTGAACACCACCATCAAACCGTGGAAGTATTACTCCGTGAGAATGTCAGGATTTTTCATCCATGATACATTCTAACTACTACTACTTACGAGTCTACAGGCAATATAAAGATAATATACACATCTAATATGTCTTGTTCAGATGTCAAGCTTACTGCCATGCACATGTTTATTTTTTTATCACAATCCTGTTAAGCCCCACTTCTAAATTTACCGACACGGTAAACGACCGGGGTTTCTTCGGCCCCCTTCTGACTGAGTGAACTTTTAAAATATAGAAACGAAATCATGATGCAGCATCGCGAAAAAATTCTCTTAAATATTCAACCCTCTACTACGCGTTTTCCGGGAAACTAGCTAGCTCACAGGAAGGATGGAAGCTACGTGAGAGAATGAAATGGAGACGGGGTGACGAAACCTCATCGGACTTACAGAGATGGAATTCCAGACATAAGTGAAGTGACAAGAGTTTAATTTAAGACCCCACGCGGAGCAAGAGATGAGGGGATTATAGAACAAAGATTCATCTTGATAGTTGAGAATTTCTGGCAATTAAACAAACCATCCTGAGTTTAAACAATTAACTAAGTCACTCCCTACAAGCTATTGCGCCTATTGCCCCAAGTTAACTCGGTAATACTTGGAATAACAACTGACATCATAAACTACTTAACAGTTCGAGCAAATTGAGTGTGACTCATTCAGTGTGTAATAGTTGGCAATGGCATGTAGTAACTAGCCAGTATTACACCACATGAAATTAGAACTTAGTCAGGTAAATCAATGTAGGAACTAAATCTGAATCAGTCATTGTTTTCATAAAAATGATGATCATGCGAGACAAAAAAAACTCATCATACGTTGCTTAATGTATTGACGACCTATTGCAACAAACGACCTATTGCAACAAACGACCTATTGCAACAAACATCTCACAAAAAAAGCACACAAACACATTGGTTTGGGCAAGCACAGAATGGCCACTTTAATGGGTTCCTATACTTAGACCTGGGTGTGTATGAATAGCAGGCAGGTAACAGAGTAAAAAAATAAAGGAAATAGGTTTAATGTGGATGTCTGCTTTACTATCCCCAAGTTTGTCTAAAAGCCTTAAAAAATACAATACTTTTAATGATATTAAAAATCATTTGATTTTATACCCAATTTCTTTCTTTCTTTCTGTTTTTTGTTTGACTTAAGCATTGTTGCTTTAGGAAGGAAAAGGAACAGATATGAGGGAGATAAAAGGATGATAGTCAAGAATCAACAGGAAAAATTCTGGGGGAAAAAAAGCTCTGTTATCTTGCCAAAGTTATAACAAGGGTCCTCTTAAAAGGTATGACAAAGCAATCCGGCCATGCAGAGATGTTTTTGTTTCCTTGAGTATCCAAGAAAAACAACCACTCTCTACCACCAAGACTCAACAAATCAATCTTAACACCTTTTACCGCTGAAATATTCTGAAAGGTTGATCCCATCGGCAAACAAGTGTGGACTACAATACAACTATTAAAATTTGTGGGTTAAGTTTGAGGCTAATTAGTTTCACACTATGAGATTAACATAAACAAAAGAAGACATTCCAACTTAATTAAACTTTATCTCTCCGCCCAAATACCGATAAAGACTAGGAGAAGAACGACAGGCCCATTTCTACTTCTAAACCACATATGATATAACATCATTAATACTAATCTTTAATTTAATTTAATCATCCCCCCTTAGCATGTATTCTAGGTCAAGAATGCAATTTCAAGCAAACTCAAATAAGCTTAATTTTCTCTTTTTTCCCCATTTCATATTACATCTGTAATTTTGAATCTAGAAACTGAATTGGGTTTTTAGAGAGAGGTCAAAGAGCCCAAAACAAAGATTTGTTCTTTTCTCTGACTTCAGTTTGAATTTATTAAAGGGTTGGTACAACCAAAGTATATCATCTGGGATTCTAAAATTAAAACTATTGCTGGGCTGTATTTAATTTACTAAGCGGAAACACCACTGCCTATTTCAATGTCCGTAAGCTAGTCCAACCAGATTTAATTCTCTCAGAAATTGTGAACTTGTTAAGAAAAAAAGAAACAGGAAAAAACAAAGAAATGAAAAAGGTGTTTAGCCCAACCACCCAATTAATCCATATTCTCTAGGATAGATCCAGATAAAATATTTTTGTTTGTGAAGGTTATACATGAGATGGAAATGCACTCCGCTGTTCATGGAAATACCCCGTACATTGATACCTAACTGTGATATATAAAAAAAAGGGTGAGGGTGAGGGGGGACTGAGTAGTAGAAAAGAGAAATGTTCATAAAATCATATTTAAATTTTAAAGACTAGAGAAATTATTCCAATATTAAAGATCATCTCAAAATCAATTCAAATTATTTTTAAACTAAAACCACCAAAAAGAAATTTGCAATTTATATATTTACAGGGGATTGAAAACTGATATTAAACGAAGTGACTGGGTGACAAAGTTTGACATGAAACCATTAGTTTGTTAATTAAATACTCCCTAATTTAACCCTCACTTGTCTTAAAGTTTGGTCACATGCAATAATATTTTGATTGATGATCATACACTTGGTATAACAAAATTGTTGACCAAAAATGTTGAAAAGCTGCCTTTAAAGACATAATCTTGCTTGACATAATCTTGCTTGATGTTGGGCAGTGCTTGGTTACAGGCAGATTCAAGGCTAGGGAGATTAAGAAAACTTGTGAAGCTTGTAGTGGACAATACAACCACAGAGCCCTTGGCCTCTCAGACCAGTGAACCAAAACAAAGAAGATTTGGTCACCATCATCATCATTATCAACAGAACAGGACTGGAACCAGGTCAGCTTAATCAACAACCCCAGTGAATTTTTGTGATCATAAATTTCGATTCAACATTTCATGATACAGTAGAAGTGTAGGACACTCATTTGACAATTTCTACTCAGATCATGTAGGATCGTTGGGCGTTGTTTCTAACGTACAGGAAATAAGTTCATTTAACTATTAATGACACTCAAGTGAAAATAAAATAATCTGAATCATAAGTGAAGTAGAGTTTCATATCCTTTCATTAATGAACTTTTTGAATGAGGGGGAGGGGGGGGGGTACCTATTAGTTTCGTTTAATGATTTTACTTCCGTAAAATATTGGCAGGTAGCATCTATTAGCAAACAAAGTTAATTCTGAAAATTAGTATCATGGCAGGTATTTTTGTAGTAGAATAAATAATATAACATAAATAACTATAAATAATATATAATAAAATGTATATTTGATATTTTCCCCTGTCTCGATACTCCCATACTCCAGAAACTCCCATACAATGTTGTTTGTTAACGTCAGTAGTGAGCTTCAATTCGGAAATATATATCGGAATAAGAGGCAAATTTTGGAAAAATTCCCAAAACTGATCAATTTACAATTGACATGGCATTAGTCATACTAATATGAAAGGTGTCTGGCAAATCAATGTTGAAAAACAAAGTGAATTCTATTTTTCACACACTCTTAAAAACCTTCATTTGGTGTTAAAAGCAACTACGTGGGTGTCTAAGTTTGATCAATTACAATTGTATTTTGAGTAATAATCAATACGTTTGATATAACTGTGAATTAGAAATATAAAAATAGTTTTAACCATATTGATCTACTAGGTAATAATTTAGAGTTCAAGTTTAGAAGGCTCACATAAAATTCTATAGTTACTGTGTACCAAAACTGCGACATATCTTTGCCCATTTTGCATAGCAGTTTGCACAACCATTTTGCATAGCATATTTTGACCATTCTCCAATGCGACAGCAGAAAAGTTATTCCCCGTCTCCAAATTTCATGAGGATGTAATAGATGCTTGAGAAATGTGCCTATTGTCAAGTATGTTTGGGCTTGTTTTGTGGATTTTCATGTCATCAAACAGAGTGGATGAAAACCCCTGCTTACATACATAGTACATACATACAGTACATATATGTATGTTAACTGTACTAGAAAGGATATATTCAGTCTTGTATGAGGTGTGCCTATGAACTCATATCACAAAGTACTTTATTTCAACTCACAATAGAATTAACCTAAATAACTTGAAACAGACAACAGTGAGTATCCTGAAAGAAAGAAACAACACCAAAAACGAAAAAAAGACACATTTGACTCCCCCCCCCGGCCCCCCACACTTTCCATTTGTGTTGTCCACCCTATGTATATGCATTTATACCACTTAGTCATGCTAAAAGTATACCTTGCTTGTATTGAGGTATCTTTAATTTCGAAACTTACCAGGAGGCTTTCACATGAAGGTTAATGTGTACACTGTTAACAATAACAATGCAACCAGATTCCTGTGGCTTGCAACATCCTGTGGTTTCAAGTCATGGATAACTGGCTACACTACTTTCCATTCCGGATACAGGCTGTTCTCCTCTAACCTGTACACACAACGTATTATAACATACTAATGCACTGCTGGTATACCACAGCCGCTCTATAGTCTAACTATTCCCTAGAATGTGATGTTTTACGGCTTCCAAAAATATGCAAAGGACCACATGAAATTCAGACTACACACCACTTGGCAATCAATAAAAAAAAAAAATCTCTTTTACAACACAATCGTAGTATTCTAACAGTTATTTTATGAGAAAATAGGAATTCCTAAGAGACAATAAAACCTAAGAATGTAGGCGCTAAGCTGTGGACATTAAAGTTCTTTGCAGAAACTTTGATCAAAGGGTAGGGTGACAAACTGTTTTCAACTCAAATCTGGGGGTGAGCTCTCAGCTAATAAAAATGAATCCTGTAGCACTGTTCAAAGCCTTTCAACATACAAAATTTCACAGGGAAATGTCTAAAATTGTTCCTAGTTGACAACTTCCATTTTGAAAGATCATTGTTTTCTACCATTAGCTGCTATTTTCTCCAACATCCTATCTTCCCAAAGTACCTCAACCTCCAATCCCCCAATCATCCCCCACCCCAATAAAAATCCCCACAGGGAACCATAACAGCATCTCCTTACCTAGGTTGAAATGTATGAACAACAGATTCAAGCCAAAAATGTCAAATCACTACTAATTTTCTATTACTTCAGAAGTAACAGTCCTGAGATGTGAAATATTTGCACAGAGGGTTAGCTCATAAAAGACACAGCTTTATTGGACCATCGACAAATATCCAACTCTGACTTCCTCCCCCCCTTCCCCCCAACCCACACTATCCCCCTTTTGGATTTTTCGAAACATCAACTCCTACATTCATTAACCATAATTAACAAAAATTTTGGTGGCAGCAGACTGATAAATCGTACCAGATGACTATAAACATCTAATTGGATGTTTTAAATCTATGTGGTGGCGCTCTTCCAATTTAGTATATTGCAAATTGTGTTTCAGAGCCTGTGTTTAGATATCATCAGGTGTTTATGCTGCTATAATACTTACTTTCTTTTATGAGCAAGAAAGCACTGAAAACACCATGGCTTGTGGGAAATGATACGAGATATCCTACTTGTATGCAATATATTTTTGGTTATTTGCTGCCAACCTATAGCAATTAAAATACTTCTTCATAAAACTTATAATAGCCAGAAATAATGATTCAAGACCTCTTTCAGTGTGAGTGCCGCTGTAAAAGCATTCACGAACTATTCCATTTTGACTCCAGAGGACAATGTTCGAGAAATCTTGTTCTCAGCCCCCCCCCCCCATTTCAAAATGAGCTCTGCTGACTCTGAGCCAAGATTTTCTTGTCATTTTCAAACTCTGGAGAGTCAATCAATTGCTCACGGTATATTCTCTAAGAACATATTAACACAATTCTCACATAGAAAAGCCATCCAGGTCCAACCGAGGAAAACCAGAAAAATCTATCACGAAAAAAACCCCCCTTTCCTGAAGTAAAATGGAAAATTGAACAAACCTGTCCTTGCTATCAGACGGAGGAATGGGCGCTGTAATCGTAGACTTCAATACCAAAAACTCTGGTGGTGGTGGAGGGAAATCAGCACCGCCAGGAATTTCTCTGACCTCCTCCTCCTGGTCGGGAGGTGGTGGTGGTAATGGAGGACTCGTTGGCAGTTGGTCGTCTTGGAGACCACCTTTTGACAACTCTTTAGGAGACTTTGGACTCTCCATCCTCTCATTTACAGTTGTGTAAATACTGACTTGCATTGGCGAAGCATTTGCAGTCTCGACATTCTCTTGCCTGAATTGGGAAAATCGGCAAAATGTATTAAAAAAAAAATAAAAAAAAATATTGAAGAACAAGCATAGATCTCTAACAAGCAGGTTCAGTAAATGAAACAACTGAATCTTTTACAATTACTAGCAGTCATCGTCAGCTTTCCCAAGATCGTTAATTGCGTAATTGTGTTAATTGCATTAATTGAATAGTTGCCGATGAGAGAACCTGCTTCGGCTGGTTCCTATTGCTGTTAATGACCAGTGCTCTTTAAGGTCACATGTAAAAATGATTTTCAATTGCATTTGTCAAGTTGATTATGTTTGCCAAATCTGCACAGTTTTAGTCTTGAAACCTCCACATCCTATTGACTGCCAGTTGGGCAAACCCTACATGAGGGTTGAGGGATGTGTTTGGTGGGGGTGGGGGGGGGGCATGGGACAGAAGAAGACCTAATTTCATATTTTAGCTGAGACAACTTCAAATCAAGTAGAGGTACTAAATAACTGTGCAAATTTCTTCACTCGCCACATAGCTTATTAATATTCTTTACCAAACAAATTATTCCACCATTTTGACAAAATTTGACTTTTCCATTACAACTAAATTTATGAAGGCATGCATACAACCTAACAATTACTTACAAACAGCCTAACTCTTGCAAGTTAGTAGCATTGTCACAGCTTACCTTACAATTTCAGGCCTTGCAGGGAACTTGAAAACTGAGGGTGACTTGGGACTAGTATTTGTTCTGTGGGATACTTGGTACTTGCTATCACTGCCTCTCACTTCATTTGACATCTCCTGACCTCTTGACCCCAATAAATTGACCTCAGAATTTGCACCAGCTGCTTTTCTCTTGAAATCCATTACAACCACGGAATGAGACTGAAAAGAAAATGCATCATAAAATGCCTTGTAAGTACTTCCATTTCAGGAAAAAATGTCAAAATAATAGAAAATTATTAAATTATTTCACTGTTTCAGATTGGTAATCATTACACTGTAAGGTGAAAAAACAAATTGAGAAAAAACTTTTGTCAGTATTTCTTATTAGTTTGAAACACAACTAAAAATGAAAAAAAAAATTTGTTGAAAGCAAAACAAAGAGTTGCTATATACAGGTAAACTGTAACATTCTGGAAAGACAAGTAGGCAAATTGGAAGCTGAACATGCAATAATCAATAAAAGACTTTACAGACAGAATGAAACAAATAGAATTTGCCAAGTTATTTTGCTATGAAACCACGTAGAGAAAAAAGTAAATCTTCCAAAACAGCTTGTTATGTTAGAAGAAAAACAAAGGTGTTTACCCTCTCAGGGACATGAGGCTGTTTGTTCCTCTTCCTTCCCTCAGGTGGAATGCTGTATTTATCTGGGAGAGGTGAAACCATGTGGAGTGATGACTTTCCGTGATCATCAAAACTGCCGGATCTGGGATGCAAATTGCCAAACTGGTTTTTCATACTCATGGAAGCCGACCGAGGGAGATGACTCGCCTGCCGAGATGCAGCGTCCACTGGTGATGAGCGAGGGCTAGACTCCCTTCCTTTGATTCCGACATCAGAGTAACGGCCGTGGGTGGCTGGCTTGTGGTCGCTGTATCCTCGACTGGAGGCCAAGGAACTCGTAGATGAATAGTGGTCTCCCGAAAACGACCTGTTGGATTCGTGCGACGACGAGGATGTATTTGAACCGCTTCGAGATGACTGAGGTGACCTCCGTTGCTTGGTTAATCTAGTATCCAGCAGCTCTGATCTCATATATGTTCTATTTGAAGCCCCCTCCAGTTGCGGGTCAGAAACTCTATGCCTGCGAGTATTTGAGGATTTCCTCGTCGGGTCAGAATCTGCTCTGGACTGCCTGTAATCCCCGCCGCTTTCAGTTACGTTTGTCGGTTCGGCTGAAAACCTGGCTTGTTGGTTCCCTTGTTGCAAGGGAACTTTTGTTTCCATGGAAACATCAGGGGGTTCGTTCCCTGTGGCTCCGGAGAAGGAATTGTATCGAGTGTGATTGGACGATGGTGTATCCTTGGCTCTCATTTCTGGCATAGTACTGTTTAGAGAGGTGGTGGAGTGGCTCAACCGAGATGAATACAGATAATGCCTTTGACTAGGCTCCAAGCTCCGTCTGGAAGGTGGATCATATGAGCCCTGTCTGTAGTGGCCACTCGATGGGCTCATCACAGGCTCTGCTTGGTCGCTGGCCACCTCTGGGCCATTTTTCCTGTCAAATTCTTCCCCTCCAAAGAAGCTCATCTTTTGATTGTCCCGCTGAAGCATTGACAAAAATGAATTACCGGACGAGAGTTGGGCAAGCTTTCTCTGATCTTCAGAGGACAGTGGTTGAGAGGAATTTGT
This sequence comes from Apostichopus parvimensis, assembly GCA_000934455.1. Classification (NCBI taxonomy): domain Eukaryota; kingdom Metazoa; phylum Echinodermata; class Holothuroidea; order Aspidochirotida; family Stichopodidae; genus Apostichopus; species Apostichopus parvimensis. The sequence goes on along the minus strand of KN887205.1, from coordinate 1,987 downwards.
ATCCTGATCCCTGGATGCATTCACAGAAGGCCTAGATGGATTCGGGGAATTCCTGGATGGGTTTGGAGAATGCCTAGCTGAGTTTGAAGAACCTCTATCACTTTCCCCCTGTTCCCCCTTCAAGTCTAAAGCTCCCATTAATAGAGGGTTGATGGGGGTGCGGTTACGAGGTGCATTTCCTGTGATGGATAATTCACTTTTCTGTCGGACGTGGGTAGATACTGCTACTGGCTGTGTCTTCTCCGAGTCTCCCTCCTTCATACCATCATCTGCATTATTATGATAAGCTTCACTTCGCAATGGTGCAGGGGCAGTGACGGAAAAATCGTTTGGATTCTTCCAAGTTCTTTCGTTAGACTCTCCATTCAGCGAATTTTTACGTTGTACCCTCTTCTGGTTCTCCTGCCCATCTGTTTGGCGCTTCTGACTTGAGAAAGAAGGGGAGGTACGAATCGGTACCATCTCAGATAATGTTTGGTTTTCTCTCGTCAATTCGCTCGTTAATACTTCCGTGAAGTCCTGTCTAGATGTTTGCATGTTGTTATCTTGCTGGTCGAACTCCGTCAAGAGGGCCTCATAATCCTTAACAAGCGAGTCACCTGTTTGATGCCTCTGTCCCCTCTTGTTTTGAGATAATTCTACATCTATATCTCTCGTTGGAGGAGACGGAGGACTGTGGTGGGTGGAGGCATGCCATGTTGCTGGAGGACTCGATGAAACTGGTTCATCTCGTTTCTGAAGCCAGTTTTCCAGGAATGTCGTACTCCCTTCGCCAATGAGGACCGGCTGGGCAGTACACAGCTTAAAATCTGACGAAGACGACACAGTAGTGGCGATTCTACCAGGTCTAAGGTGAGGCCCCCCAGAGGGCTTCTTGCCCCATGAATGAGGGTCGATCTGCTCTTGCGATGAAGGGTAGACCTGCTCTTGCGATGGAGTCAGTCTCACTGGTGGAAGGCTGGTGGGAGATATGACAGAACTCTGAGTTGGAGTGTCAGTACTGGTCGCTTGCGGCTTTGTTGCCGGCCACGAGGACGATTTAGCGTGATGCTGCTCGCTAAGCTCTAGAGTCCTATTCTTTGAATCTACCCTCGTAGGTAACGGGGGAGGGACTTTCTTCTCCCCTAGTACATCGGCTGTGCTTGCATATTGTTTTTGAGGCATCTGAACCATGGAATAATTTGCGATCCCCACTCCAGGCACTTGCTGCTGAGAAGAAGGAGAAACATTACCGTTGGGCATTCTGCCGGCCTGATTGTTCTGCACCTGGACTGCCGAGACGACCTGAGGGTAAATTATCGCCGGTTGCAGTTCGTACCTCGGACCATAGTTTCCAGACTGATTCGCTGGGTTTCCGTAATTCATGGCTCTCCTCTTCACAAACCCAGGACTGACATCATATTCAGCAGCATTAGGCAACTGTTGGAATTGTTCTATTGATTTCTGTTGTAGTTCTAATGTGTAAGCGTCTATCGACGGAGAGCCGCTGTCATCTACATAGTTATCCGACGACTGTCTGCTTGATGACGACGGGACTTGGGTACTTCCATCCATACTCGAGGAGTAACTGTGCATGATACCAGTGTTATGCCAGGACTTGGGTCTCTGTAGATTAGATTGACTACAGACGAAAGGGAAGATAAAAAAACAAAGAGAACATGGCAGAGATCTGTAATCCAAGGTGTACGGTATATTGGCAAGATTTGCAAATTCCGAACAGAAGACGTGAAGACTATAGATCCTAAATTATGTAGCTTTTATCGTTACTAAATGATTCATAAAACTTAAAAGAAAAAGTTAATAGCCACCTGTCCTGTTTACTTGAGAATTTTCCCACCTACTGTACCAAACCTGCTGAATTTGGTGGCATTTTAGCCCTCTACTCCCACATGCCAGACTCACCCACCTTTCTCCTCCTTCCGAAAAGTACCATTCAGGAAGAAAAAAAAGCTACGACACACGATCTTCACAGAATTTTTGATTCTAG
>KN887203.1:0-12018 GCA_000934455.1 Apostichopus parvimensis | reverse complement strand
CATGATCAAACAACTGAAATGTACTGTTAATGAGGGGGGGGGGGGGGGGGGGGGGGGGGGGGGGGGGTAGTTGTAATACAGGTATATGACACACAGACGTGCACATTATTTAAAAGGTGTGAGTATATGAGGATGGGGGAAATTTTCCCGGCTGACGTAATTAGGAACAAGATCCTTTATGGAAAGACCAGAGACGCGTCCGGGGATTCATAAGTACGTGTACAGTGACTCCCATATAGAAGGCATGCCCCCTCACCTGCACCGAAAATGGAAGTTTACATCCTGTGGCATATTTAAACTATAAGTATATATGTCTAAGTATATGGTACAACCTACCCCTACCCCACCCAGAACGGCGTCTTAGGGAGTCCTGGACCCGACAGTGTGTTCTAAGATTTCTCCGACTGAATGAAAATTACCCCGACTTTTTTTACCTGGTTTTTCTACCTGCGATGACAGAAGGGGGGGGGGGGGTCCCACCGCCTCCACACACTTTGCGAACGCTAGTGTGTGTTTCACTACGTAAGACTTTATCCTACAAAAATGAAGAACGGCAGAAAAGTTAGGCCTAATTAATTAAGTTAAAACAGGGAGGTTGCGTGTGACATAATTTTACTCCATGAATAAATGTTCGAAAAAATAGCTACATAGCGCCACTGATGTGAGAGGAGAAAGATTTGTGTATAGAACAGGTGAGCAGAATAATATGATATTTATGGGGTAATAAACGGTCTACCTTATCCTTATCATGAGATTGCACGAACAGGGGGGGGGGTGGGGGGGGGGTGTATAGCTCAAGCGATGCACGAGATACACAAGGCCGTAGGGCGGAGTTCATCCAGCGAGGGGGTTACACCCCCGTGAGTCTTCGTTTATTAGTCGGATACTGCATTAATATAACTTTCTATATATACTGTATTCAAATGTTAATGAGTTGATTATGCCCCATCGATTCTTTTCCGATACTAAAATTCTTTAATGATGTAGTTCATCAAGCTTGACCAGACAACTTATATTTCAAATAATGAATTCAAAATCGAAATTTGAAATTCTGAGTTTGCTTATTACTTTGTGATTAATAGCAAAAACATAAACCCGAAACAAATCGAATCCACTAACACCTAATTATCATTAAAACAAACTTGCTCTTCTTTGTGAAGGACTTGTGAGAAACCCATTTCCTGTCTGAAAGATCCCTACAATTAAGCCTCACTGTGATAAATAAGGAGTCATTTATAATCTCCTCATTAATATTCATTTGATGACGAAATCCAGGCGGATATCTTACTTTGATCAATATGCAACCGTACTTTAGTAAATCGTAGTAAACTTAATAGCCAAATGGTCAAAATTTAGCTATCTGGTTGGAGCCTCCAGTTGAGACAATGTTCTAATGCTAGTACCTGCATTGTCTATTGTATTTTCATGTCATGCTTCAAAGCAATTAAACATTTTTTAAAGAATGTTTTTCTAATACAGCGGTCCGCAAACTATAAGTCCCATGAGCGAGGGCCTTCAATGAGGACCTAGCAACGACCCACCAGAAACCCCCTCCCAACTCCTCATAGATCGATGTTCTGAAGACGCTTTCATGGACTATGAACTTGATAATAAATTTATAATAACTTAATCGGTCTCCGTCGGCAGGGTCCGAAAACTATATATATATTCGAAGGCTGACAATATCGGAGCGGAGATCTAATAGAAACAGGATATTCAAATTGCACAAGTGCTGTGTAGCGTTTCATGGAAGGAACTTTTTCTTATTGTCAACTGCATTGGTAAGCTGTGTGTAGGCCCGTAGATTAAGCTTAAGTAACTGTGATAGGTAACTAAGGATCTTGATCAACCACAATAGATCAAACTCTATATAAAGGTTACCAGATTAAAATGTCTCATTATAATGAGCTAAATGTCTATAAACGGTAAATGGTATTGTCTCTTGTACAAGATCCCATTCTAAAAGAGATTCTCCTTGAAGCTACTTAAATGTTAAAAAAAAATCGCCTTTGTTAAAGTTTAGAATTCAATTTGTATCCGCCCTTTATGTTCTTTCGTTTGTATGTGTTTACGGTGTAGGACCAGATTCGACCAAACCGTGATCTTCAAGGCTGAGTTTAACGTTGTTACCGTCAGAGAAATAAAACGTAGCTCTCAAAAAGCCCCCCGCCCTAACCCCCTCCACCAAAACAAGGCCATGAAATATCAAATAGCAATCTAAGATACAGTGATTTTGCTTGCTGAATTCCTTGCCGAAGACTTCCACCAAGTGAACAGGGAATTACCATAATATGTTCATCGGCCAAACATACCTGCCGTGAATTTGTCTTAGATTTACTCCCTCTGAACAGGTAACTTTACTATAATATGAACATCGGTCAAACAGACCTGTCCTCTTGGCTGTGGGTTCGAGGATTGCCGACCTAAAAGATCAAACAATAGCAACCACGGATTAAAAATTCATGCTCATAAACCTTTTATTTTCCTGCAAAATAATTGAACTCCCAATACACGAACACGTAGTCAATACCCAATCAGCAAAATATCAAAATACAATTTGTGAATAATCCGTGAATTTGAGGGCGCTATTTAAGTGCTGATTAAATATCTTTTCATGACACTCAGCTGACATTCTCCATTAAAGTTGATATCAATCCGCATGAGTGGGAAAGGCAAATGGGGGTAGGGGTGGGGTGTATGGGGGCATCCTGTTATATAAAACGCTATGTTGTTGAATGTTAATATGAATTAATCAACTAAACGCTTCCGTGGGACAAACCTAAGGGCCAAATAAGGCAAGTTTAAGATACTTTATGCCTAAGTTGTGAAGAGCAGCGTAAAAACGCTTTACACAATATCACGATACGAGCAATTGTGAGTTTCTTTGAATGGTCAACGTGTCAGCTATCGGGTTAGAAGTAGCTTTTATAACGTGTGAACCACATTCTACAATGCTATAAAAGAAATATATAATAAGAAATAAAAAGAAAATCAGATGACATTGTGTTATAGTAAGCATAATCCTACCTGTGGAATTATATGCTCATTTAATAAACAACTTCGTTAATTCCATGAGTTATCAACTGATATGATTTTGTCTATACATGCAGGACACACACGAATGAAATTACATATGGGCCTACACTGAAACATGTACACTTAATGATACAAGCCAACTTCAAGCATTAGCTCTGTGAATTTGCTTTTACGTTAACGCATTGACCACGCATATACCTTCACATTCTTACGTATTCCTCTCCCTCTTTACAAAGTAAGAAAAAGACAACTTAATTAATTAATAAACTAACTAAACTAAATAAATAATAAATTAAAAATATAAATAAATAAATAAATAAAGAAAATAATAATAGAAAAACACACAGGATGGACCCCAATTTGACAGCTTCGCGAAATTATTGATATTTCAAAGTTGTAAGCGGTGTTTTTATTTTGATATTGCGGTCACACGGCTTCCTTGTGGAGAACACTAACCTATTGAAGAAGCTGAACTGCTCCTTGTTACTATCAAACAAAAATGTTACTCACGAGACCAATAGATGACGTCACCAAATACGTCATAATGCAGGTTATGAATATTGACATATCTAGCTATAAGAGGGGAAAAGACGGCGGGATTTGATTTGAAAATAGGCTTGCTATCATTTACGTAGGCCTGTTACAAAATGTGAAGAAAAAACCCCTCGGTGCTTGCATTTAGGTTGTTCTTCTCCCCCAAATTACTCCCCATGGGCATCGTAATGTAGATGAGAGACCCTCTTAAGAAGAGTGGTAAATCAACAGGGGACTGGTATTCGCAAACAAGATACATTTAATGACAAACTCTGTTAGTTTTTACCTAGATGCTGAACCTTATATTATTAGTTTATACAACGCGCTCAATGCACGGATGTGATTTTATCCCCTTAAAGAGCGACCTCACTTTTAATCAGCCTTAGATCGTTCTGGAACACATTAAACTTTTGGTAGATATTTTTTGCTATTGGACAGTTTCAAGTAAATGTTTGTTGAGCTAAACGGAATTAAAAAAAACTTAATTTCTTGTTTGAAAGATTGATTCGCTTTACATTATTTCACAGCAGTAAATATCGGTCGTAGTGTAGACGCCTGTAGACATTTGTTTCTAAGTGAGCCCAATTAATTTAAACCGATTAAGTTATTATAAATTTATTATCAAGTTCATAGTCCATGAAAGCGTCTTCAGAACATCGATCTATGAGGAGTTGGGAGGGGGTTTCTGGTGGGTCGTTGCTAGGTCCTCATTGAAGGCCCTCGCTCATGGGACTTTTTTTTTACAGGGAGGCACGACGTATATTTTACAAACAATCTTGTTACAATTGTTTTTTTTGGGAGGGAGGTGCGGGGGAGGGGTTGGGGGTTGGCAGATATTTAGGGTGGGGACTATAGGTTCTCGTGGCTACGTCACTGGTCTAACTTACAATTTGTTTGTGAATGGTTAGCTGTCGTATTAAGTCGGCTGTAAAACAACACGGTCACTATCATATGAAGACGTTTGGAAGAATTTGAGTGCTGATAGATGTCTTGATTAGCTGTATACTTCCGTCTTAATGCAAGGTTATTGTAATATCTACTGTTGAATGGTCATGTGTCTTTTACAAATTTAAGACCTTCTATGGATCCGCGTCTCAGGGCCTCCTCGGCCAGGAAGAGTGGTCAAATACGTCCCCGACTAAAGGTTTTATTTTCTTGCTCACATAGTTTAAAGTGTTTAGTTTTTCAAAGCTAACACAACTTTAATGCAAGTGACATCCACTATTCACTTTTATATTTGATGCACAAAACTACAAAGATATTCCAGTATTTTGAATAGATACGTTTAATCAAAAGTTATAGTTTACAATTTTGAAACTACAAAGATATTCCAGTATTTGAATAGATTTGTTCAATCAAAAGTTATAGTTTACAATTTTGAAAGCTTTCTAAATCGTTCTGTACTACGCAATTTATTAAAAATAGCTGTATATTCGAAAAACGTATCACTTGGTTATAAAAAAAGCAACTTAATTACCATTAACCAGAACAAAATAGCTGCTTATTTTTGCCACCTTATTAGTGCAATTATTTTATTTACATAAACTGAACGCTATTGGGTTGATAATATTCTATATACTTACATATATATATATATACCTCATTAAATCACGTTATTAAGATATTTCTGAATTCTAAACCTCTCCCGCTGTGTTACTATCCTAGGTAATCCCCTTTCTTTTCTTATCAAGGCACCCCGACGCCTTCCTACATTAAACCACACACTAATAGCTGAGCTATGACTAAATTTAGTTCTTGAAGCCTCTCGTTAAAATGAAGGGGAAGTAAATGACTTAACGACCGCATTTTAACTTAAACTCAATTTAATGCCCTGAAGGACCACTGTGTTCCAAATTATTCAAACTTTTAATTGAGTTGGCTTCTTCAACCTTTGGTGAGATTAATGAAAACTAGACAAACTCGTGAAGCACGTGGGAGTTCAATAAGAAGAGAAACAAACCACTCGTGTTAATTCTACACTTAACTTGAAATAACTGCATGCCACCCATGCTTATCGTATATATGGTTTAGTATAAACACTTGCACGCAATTATACATGATTTTGTTTTGTTTTGTCATTCACCATATATTATCGCTCATAACGCCCTTTTGTAGCTTGCAAGTCGTTTATGGTTGTTTGATGGAGTATTCAAACGTCACATTTTCAAAGAGAAAGTCTTTATTCAAGCATGTTATGAAATAATTATTTCATTAATCAGTATTAATCAATTCATTTTCTTCCAAGAGGTCTACAAATCAAGTAACGGAGCTCCTTAATTTCTCCTCGTTGACCCACCCAGTTGACTCCTTAATCCTCTTTAACCTAGTCGATTCCTTAATCCTCGTTAACCTAGTCGATTCCTAAATCCTCGTTATTAAATGATTCCTTAATCCTCGTAAACCCAGTTGATTACTTAATCAGGACGAAAGAATCTTAAAATCCTGTCATGGAAACATTGTATGACCCAGTCTGCTAACACCTCATCAGCTTGTGGTGTTAATCATCTTGTATAAGACCTTCCTATATATCCTATCGTGATAAGTCGACCCTAGTCTGCTAACACTTCATCCGCTTGTCGTGTTAATCATCTTGTATCCGATCTTCCTATCCTATCGTGATGAATATAGAGTTAACTAAAGCTTAACCTGAAGGACATTTGCAAAGTCTTTTCTTCACGTAAATTGTTGATGTGATAAATAGCAGTCATAAACGAGAAGTCGTTCCCTGAGATGCCTTGGGGACGTGTGTGCAAAAGACAATATCACTTGACATTATCCTTGAAATCATTTGCTCAGAGTGTATATATATATCACCCGATACTTGCCACGTCAAATCGAAGGTTTTAGTAACTTCCATGAACACACAGCCACACACAATAATACAAATCCCACAAAACGTCACAGAAGGGTTGGTATAACCTAAACGTTGTCATGGGTTAAAAAGACCTCATTTTACATGGCACAACTTTCAGCGCGGCCACAACAGTTATACTTTATTCTTTCTCATCCTCCCCCACACGTCGTAAATTTGTGCACAGTGGAGGTTATTATTTGAGGTCACGTTAGTTCTACTATTGAAATGTTCGACTATATCCCTTGATTTCACTAGGGTTGTAGTACATATCGCGTCAAATAACTGATATAGGTAAATAATACGGATTATAATATACCGTTTGTCCCTTTTAGTGAATAGTTTGACCAATTGTGGAAAATATGGTACCATTTGAAAGATCTATTCAAGTAGAATGAAACTTTGCTGTATAAATTCACAAAATAACGATTGTATTGTTTTTGGAAACCATCCCTAACAAATCAAACTGACGGACAAATTTGCCTATTTGCATTCAAAGTATTATCATAAAAAAATGGTTTAAAGTCCGGGATATTGGATTCTCAGATGTCTCACCTTTCTGTCAATGTAAATGTTGCCTTACAAATATGCCCTTATTTGCCAAAATTAATTTAATGAATAAACCCTACAGGTTTAATGCCTAACCCCATACGCGAAAGAGGAAAATAGTCAAGAGGAAACAGACATGAAATAACGTTAGAAAAGATAGTATTAATGTGACAGATGGTTTATATTTTCGTCATTGTTATAGCTGTCGTACTTTTACTTTGGAATACAAACTTTTGTCTGGAGCATATCAAATAATATTCACTTATATCTCTAAGATATTCAATTAACGAAGATACTTTCGTGGATAAAAACCACTTATAAGAATTATTTGTTTAAGACATGCATAATAAACGTATATGATAAATGGACAGGTTATACATAAGTTAAAATAAATACGAATAAATGAATATCATAAACATGAACAATTTGAAAAATATTCGACGAAAGGAAATTTAAAAAAAAAAAGGAAATAAAGACACAAAACAAAAGATAAATAAAAACAAGAAATTTCGGGTTAATTTACAGACTTAGCAAAAGCAAAGTGACATATTGCACGCACAATAGATTTCCCACAAAAAGGTTTACAAAGTAAAATATATTTACTATTATAATAATTCGTTTGTCTGTCGTCAAATGGGAATAATATTACTACAAGCTAATTTGTTCTCGAAATGTGGTTAAGGATATAACTGTATACTTCATCCAGAGAGATTGGCTTCGAAGTAAAGAAATCCTATCGGTCTTAGTCAAAACATTTACCAAACCTACCAGGTAATTTTCAACATAAGATAACAATTTATCAATGCAAGACACAATATAATATAGTTTTTCACCTAATAAAAGATTACAAATTAAGTTATTAATGAATCTAATTTGATTCTGAACGTTTTATAGCCCAAACTGTGCAGTGGCGTAGGTAGCTCTATAACGTGCGTGCGAGAAAACTGACAGGATTTGTGGAGTCCATTGTGGCATCTACGGAAGTGTATACACTTCTGTAGATGCCACAGCGATCAAGACGGGAGATTTAAAAATTCCACTTTTGTAGCAAACAAAATTCAAATGTTTCATCTCAAAAGATCAACCTTTTTGTCAAAAATTTGGAATTTGATGTCGATATTTCAACGGATTATGAGGAATTTGAAGCTAAAATCGATCCGCATGTGATTGTCTGGCTCTCTTGTTACTAATGATAGGGATCCAGCTGAATGATCGATTAAAGATGTGGAGTGCATCTCTAGTTTGAAATGTGAGAGGGCAGAAAAACGTGCTACTGCTAGTTCCCCTATTTTCTAGGTGAGGGGAAGCTGCCCAGTCAAACCCAGTGTTCCTACACCTGTGACGTTCCACATTTAATGCCAATCACATGTACAAACAAACGTTCAAGAGCTTCACAGTTTTGGTCGTTAACTTTATACTTTGAAATGAATCCTGCCTAACATGTCAAGTTAAGTTCAATTGGTATTTTATAATTATTATTATTATCATTACTATTATAACTTTTATTTTCATTATTATTAGTAGTAGTATTATGTGATTTAGCATTGAATATAGTTTAGTTTAGTGTAGTATAGTATAGTAGAAAAAATGGATCGAGAGGGACACTCAATGCCCCATCAAGGACCATAGAGGAGAAAACAAATGAAGACACAAACACTCAGACCCGATTACAATGCTTAAAGTGCTTGTCCGAAGCATATATACTTAAACCCATTCACACTACTTGCAAGTACAACTTTCTCAGGCAAACCATTCCACTCATTCACAACCCTATTAGAAAACAATTTATGCCGAATATTAGTCCTACTTTGTGACTTTTGGATTTTTAAGACAATGACCTCTGGTACAACTATTATTAGCAAACATGAAAAAGTCATTGAAGCATAAAATGCAAAACAATACACAATCTTCAAAACCTGAATCAAGTCACCACATAACCTCCTAAGCTCCAGTGTGGTGAGATTCAACAGTTGTAACCGCCTATAATAAGGAACTCCCTTTAAGGAACTAATCATCATAGTAGCCCTCCTCTGGACCTTCTCGAGTACTTCCTTATCCTTAGCAAAGTATGGGTTCCAAGCCTGCACAGCATACACCAGATGAGGCCTAACCAACTGCTTATAAAGCCTAACAACTATGGCCTCTTTCAGAAAACTGAAGTTCCTCTTGATCATACCATAATATGATCACTAACCATATCAACATCGAAGATGATACAAGAAATTTCCTCTAAAGCACTAACAATAAAATCAATACCTACATAGTATTCTAATATCAATGCCTACATAGTATTCTAAAATCAATGCCTACATAGTATTCTAAAAGCAAGAACGATACGAAGAAGAAAAGAAGAAAGAACAAAAGTATACCCAACCGAAGCCCGTCAGTTTTCAAGTAGTTTAACTAAAACGAGAATTCGCCGATAGGTTGTTTTGAAGATCTCACAGATCTAATAGGTTTGGACCGACAAAAGACATCATATTTGTTATAACTTCTAATTCTTAGCTCTTGCAGATATTCTGGGATATTTAGTTTGTTATTTTACTGTGAAGTCTGATATTACAGCAAATCGTTAAACGTGTCCTCAAATCTGTTTTCAGCGGTATCATGAGAATGCTCGTTTCTTTCGGGTAGGCCATATCTCATGACGAAGGTGAATATCACATCATACCCAAACCGTAATTTCAATGTTTCAGGAGGCATACATTGACTGTTCCATATTTCCTACAGTGGGAAAGAAAAGAGATGTTACATTAAAGAAAAAAGTTCACAACTGAAACTAATGAGTTATATATTTCAGAATGAGTTATATATTTCAGAATGAGTTATATATTTCAGAATGAGTTATATATTTCAGAATGAATGATATATTTCAGAATGAGTTATATATTTCAGAATGAGTTATATATTTCAGTTAAAACTGGATTGTGGTGACAAATCTGATAAATCGGTAGCATGTGCTATTAGGTGTACAGTAAGAACTGAGGATATGTGGAAATGCCAACAAATCCCAATAACTGAATTTGTTGGAATGACAAATATCATCAATTCTTACTGTAATCCAAATAGCACATGCTACCGATTTATAGCACGATTCAGTGGTTTTACTTTTGATACAAAAGGGTTTCCCTAACTTCAACCCCCCACGAACCCCCTATGGATGTCAGAGTTGTCCACGAACTCCCAACTTTTCGAGACACGATCTGAGTTATTATTATACTATGATACGCATAACAGTGCTACGTAAAAGATCAAGTTCATAATATAATATTGTAATGAAAACAAAACAAGTGATGAAAAAATATTGATTTGGAAACTTCAAGATCAGATCAGCTCTTTATCTTCACGACGTACTATCATGCGTACATCAACTTCACCAAAGTCATGCGGCCTGTGTCTCTTTCATAATTCAGTTTTTTATCACATGCACGGAACGGTATTACCATGGCAACATATCCGTATGGAACGCGAAAAGAGTTTGTCGATAGGTACGACTTTTATACATTACTAAATTATATGATATATCAGATTTTAGTTCAACAAAAAGTACTCTAGTTTTGACTTTCAGAAACGTCTCACAACCGCCTGGGATGGACTCACGCACCCCCTGGGCGTTCATGCACCCCAGTAAGGGAATCCCTGCCTTATAGAGATTTAAAAAAAACATGTGAATACTTTCAAAGTACTTAACGACAATTACGTTTATAATAAAACAGTTGGAATATGAAGTTTGCAAGTGAAATACGTCACAGAAATATGTGTACTAGAACAGAAATATTTCAACGATTTATTGTCCTCTTGGAACGATTCAAATTCGTTTTCGCTCTAGAATTATGAAACAAGAAAGACTCTTGTCTTGCTTGGAGGAATATACTATAAAACTTCTTAAAATAGGTGTCACACTTGGGGACGCTCTTGATGCCAATGTATCATACAATAAACAAAAAAGGGTTGTTTTTATTTTAAAGATTGCATGCATGCTTGTCATAAATAGCGATGTTACGAAGAAGTCCTCAAAATAAGTTTCGTTTTAACACTAATAATGAACCACAGATTTAATAAAACGTAATGTTGATGATTCACATTAGAGGGATATCAAAACTTAAGCACCTTGGACATCCAATATAGGACGCAATGTCATCGGTAATAGGTACGGTATTGCATAAACTCTCTAAAAACAAAAACGTTTATGTTCCTTCAATGTATAATTCATATTGACAATGGCCTTTTATATCTTACACTGGGGAAGAATCTGACTCCCTATAGACAGCTTACAAGAACAGGGCGCAAGATGGCCTATATCCGCGACTATCATGTTTGAAATTTCATCCCAAGCACAATCCAATTTTCGAGTTGACAAATGTTTAGATTATTTAAATCTAAGATTAATAAACTTATTTGAAATGGTAATCACGTGACCAGCCTCTTTTAATTTTGAAAATGGTTGGAAGGATTAGTTTAGAATGTTTACTTACGGGACATGTTCTTATGGAACGGAAGACTATTTTGGTCACGAGTGAGACTTAAGATATCATGTTGACGTAGGTTTGTCTCCCCAAGAGGCCGTGTCTGTAGAATTTGACGTGTGGTCAGAACACAATCTGAGGTACTCTACATTAGGAATACAAACTCTTTCTTGCCTTGACGAAAATATTGTTAGATCATGGGGTTTGTACTAATTAAATAGGATCAGTGAGCCTTTGAATAATATAAAGTTGAGTACTAGTATGGTATTAAGTGTTGTTTCAAAGGGTTGGTCATCTATCAAAACTGTGCTAGCTTATGAAAAGGAGATCACGGTTGCAATAGAAAGCAACGATAAGTTGGCCCCTTTTGTTGAAGTCTCTCTCCAAACATCAATAGCAGATGACTTTCTCGCTTTAACGGGTTAATGACAACTATAATTGCTGTTTGTATGAGTGGGTGCGGTAAGGGTAAGCGATGGGAACCAGACGGATGATGTCAATGTTTGTGTAGAGAACCAATGAGGTGTGTTGTGTTGATCAGTAAGGGGGCCAGTAAAAGGGTCAGTGGGGGGGGGGGGGGGG
>KN887202.1:81062-92115 GCA_000934455.1 Apostichopus parvimensis | reverse complement strand
GGGGTAGTTGGTGCTGCGGGGTAAAGAAGAAGGGATTATCTTGAGTGGCAAAAGGGTTATCTGTGTGATTAAATAATACCTCGATGACGCCCTTTAGACAACCCATGGTCACGATTTGATGATCACAGGGTCACTTTTGATGTAATGGTTGACCGAGCTATACTGTTGTTGGTCAAGTAGATAATTTTCTGTTTTTGACATGCCCCTTTGGGCTCTATCATGGATAAAAATGTATAATAATATAGCTACCTTTGTCACTTGTCGTTGGTCACGTATCCTTTACTTTTTTGATTTCTACAGTCTGTTTGAGCTAACTAGCTTCCATCATGTTTACAACCTACTAGATAGGGAATTTAAGAAATGAGTTAACTTGAGTTTACTATTGTCAAGGCAGAAAGAATGAAAAAAAGATGTCAATATTTGCTGAAAATATAAAATCCGTAGGTTTGACGAAAAATCACGTAGGGTATACCCAGTTGAAGCTCGGGAATCACACGTCGCTACCTCAACTGACCTACATTTACGTCAAGAATCATCTTAAAGGGAAAGTGCATTAGCTTCGTTTCTTGGTGGTTTAATCTTGTAGAAAACCACCTTGTTCGGCCTCTGAAATACATCACAAGTTAAGAAAAAAGGGACTCACATGCAAACTGCATGTAGCCTACCTTATCAAACTGTCACAGAAAATACTTTGAGTGGTGGACCATCGTATAGTTAATGTTCAGTCAATGTTGGTGGTCACAATATGTTCCCTTTAATATAACTGGTTAGTAAAGTAGAATTTCTGCCAGTGAAGAAAGGGGTCAGACGGGGTGCGAGCCCGGGTAAGTGACGTTCATGCAGAGTTTTGCATAGTTTTCCAACTAATTTTTGGGAATGAATTTGAGTGACAAAGCAAGGTTTCCGCGATACTGGAAACACATGCCGGGAATTAATAAGAAAGCAAGCATGGCGTATATATAGGCCTAAATAAAAATAAATTGATCTCGTTCCAATTAATTTCATTTGCTTTGAGTTTATTGATTCAAGTTGCTTATGTAATTGTTAGTTATATTTTGTGGTAGTGGGTGGGGGGGGGGGGAGGGGTGCTTATCACTTGCTCACGAATGACTCAGTCTGCAACTGCGCAAGAGATTTTCTCATCTGTGCAAAATGTTTCCTATATATGTTATAGTCACATGTCTATTCAAAGAACTGAAACTAGTGGCGATTTGGATATCGCTAAATTTATCGCTTGGCACTTTATACTTTGATCATTCACACTATATATACTTGACTTATATTTACTGAATGGTATATTAATGCCCAATCTAGATTGCATAGTTAGTTCGTCTGCTAAACTGTTTTCCTTATCTGTTGTGACGTCATAGCGATACCCTGAGTGATAATGGACCTTAATAAGATTAAATGCATTTGTCGATAAGATGTAGAGAGATGTACTTGACGCTATATTAATAAAGCATATTGATATGCTAAATCATCTTCGCAAAGAGACACAAACCCAAATAGCATCTTTCTACATATTATATGATTGTGATGTCATTGTGATACACTTCAGATGTACTGTCAAACATAGGCTCATTATCTATATCAGAAACACCTGTTACGTCACTCGTACCGTGTATTTCTCGTTTTGGCATCTGGCAACATTCCCAGAGATCTGGATACTATTCTTTGGAAACTGTTACGCTACTACTTATTTCATTTTCTCCCGTGGGAGGGGGGATGGGGGAGGTAGGCGAGGGAGTCGGTAGAACAATTGAGCATAGAAGAATCTCAGAAACTAGGTCATGTTGTACCTATATATAATACTCGTTAAGTTGATCACAATAAGGTCTTGACTATTAAACTATACGTTATACGTGTTTTGTTTACAAAAACGTGCAAGACGAAAACCTACCTTGTGTGATAGGCTCTCACTCAGTGGTAATTCAAGCTGGGGCACACACACACACCAAAAAACCTCTCAGTTACAAAAGAAGGTCCTTTAGTGGATTCCGTGCTAAAGCGGCACACATCCAAATGGAACTTTGCACTTTGAAGTATATAATAAGACAACCAATTAAGTCCAGAAAAACATGTGTAAACTGTTCGAAATATTGTATAATGAGTTTGTATATAAATATGACACGATGTCCCGTAACTAACCAGCTGTCCTTGACTGCAGTCAACTGAGAAGTGGTCATGAGGTGTAGTACCTTAGAGTTATCCGTACATTTTAACTGATGGATTCACTGCCGCGCGCTGGTGAATGGTTGTGAATAGTAACGTGTGAAAAATCACGACGATCTGTTGTTCTTTAAAAAAAAACTGTCGAAATGTACACAATGCTTTGAAATGATAGCGACAACTGCAGAATCCCCAAGAGATGAAAGAAGGAAAAGATAGTGAACAAAACCAAACCAAACCAAACAAAAAAGACGAAGAAGCTACACATGTTGTTTTATTTACCGGTTGGTTTCTTCAGGACTAACACCCCCTTATATGGCTTCTACTGTGACCCATATAACTTTTGTATTAGTTTATAAGTCCCCTACTTTTCACCAACGGCTTGGATGAAACCCGTGGGAAACACCACGCAATACACAAACGTTTGTCATACTTCAAGGAACTTGAAAGTGACTTCACACGAGGAAAACCATAAATGGTACGTGATGGTGAAAGTTTCTGCGAGTCGTGTCATTTAGTTGCAAAACAAATAAATTATGTGGGAAATACAAAAACAAATATTGCTCGAGAGATATTACGAGAGAGGGAGAGAGAGAAAGAGAAAGAGAATGCTTCTTTCATATCGTTGAATGAAAGGTTTGTTCTGTATCATGTTGTTTACTTCATCACCGTGGGTGGAGTTTCGTTGAAATATGTACCACGAACACAACTACTGTCTGTGCACCTTGAAATTCTGAGAATTGGAAACTCGTGTTTTTCCTCCAGTTTCAAAATGGTGACTTGCTGAGTTTACTTCGTAGTGTAAAACCACTCTGCACGTGTTTTAGTTTCCAGGTAACATGTCAAGGGCCCTACCTATGAAACAAACGTGCATACTAGGAAAAGTATAACGTCATCGTTTTACAGTTTTTTGTCACCCCCCCCCCCCCCCCACCACAATACTGAACATATCATGCGATATGGTGACTCATATAGGAAAATAGTCAACGCGACAAAACTGTGTTGGAGTTTAGATTTAACCAAGTCACCATGGCATTATTAAGAGAGGGGTATACTTCTATAGAAGTGATGCGTAACCCACTCTAGGGAATTATCCTTCCCACCTGCAGACGTGACATGTACAATAGCTTAAGCAATGGAGGGCGGTAATCATTAAACATCGTTGTGGATCTGCATGGTTTCCTCAGCAATAGTATTCACGCCACTGCAACCGACTTGAAGTTAGCTTCACAATCCTGTTAGATCTAGGAAATAATGGGATGGCAGCTAATAAAATGGTCAGGATTGTCCTCCCAAAAGTTGACAATTATAGAGTCGTGCTGAAAAGTACCAATCCATGACCATCATATATGGGCTAGGAAGCTTAAATACCCGCTGATGGGAAGTAATGATCCAGAGTTTCACAGCAAGTACCATCGAATCAAGAAATCATTGGTGTAAGAGCAAGGACGTAAAGGGGGAGGAGGGGAGGAGGGAGAAGGGGGAAGGGGAGAGGGTCAGTTTGTCTATTATTACCAATGAACTGAATAAATGAAAATTAATTGGGAACTATAACAATAATCTACATAGTACAATTGTATAACATACCAGTCATTCATTTGCTCGTTATGCAAATAAGCAGACAGTAGACAGTAACGAGTTAATTTGCAACAACCCTCAACCTTCCATTGTACTTATAATGAAGATAGTGTTCCGTGAGTCCAGGGTGAGGGGGGGGGGGGGTGTGCTGGCTGGGCAGTGCTGCGTAAGTAGCACCTCTTTGGAGGGACTTTCCTTTTAAAATAGTTAGCTTCTCTGGTTTTAAAAAAAAATATTAGTAGATTGTATACCCGTTTACCAGTTGAGAAGAAAAGAAGATGATTACAAACATCGCTGTGTGAATGTCGTGACAAGTACATTTTGAATGATTTATAACATGAAGTAACCACAACTCACAAAAACAATGACGGTTTTCACAGTAGAAAGGATGTATATTTCTATTACTAGCGAGTCGTTACGTGAGAAATATCGCGTTTATAAACATCATATTGCCCGTCTAGGTCTTTAATATATACTGATGGAGTGGAGACGATCATATTAACCCCAAAAAACGACAAGTCAGAGCTACCCTACTCCCATCCACATTCCCCCCCCCCCAACCCTCCCTTCCTACAAGCAAAATACATCATTATACGAACAAAACCGTATAGAAGCGCACGGAAATAGTCCATTTTCTTTTCCAAGCCTTGATGGGCTGATTATCAACAGTTGCTATATTGTGTGAACCAAGTTGAAGCATACGCTCTTAACTAGTACTTAACCCAATCACCGACCCTCTATATTTTTGTCTCATCGCTCTCATAGGGAGGATAAGATATTGTAGTTCCTTTGCATGCCAGCTGGGCCATATATAGCTACGTCAGTTGCCATAGCAACAGTTGCCATGGTAATGGTTCATTTTCATGAATAGCTACTCTCGGAGGGTAACCCATGGTGGGGTACCCCAGGGTGAACGGAAGTCTATGACTGAGGGGTGGGGGTAAAAACGTGTATGTGTGTTTGTCCAATTTAGTGTCAAACACCCTTCCTTAACGGCTGTACCGATTTTCTCCAAATTTGATGGGAATGTACACCAGGGTGAACCCTTGTGTCTCGCAGACTTCTGGAAACAAAGGTCAGAGGTCAAATTTAGTGAAATTCTTTTTGTGTGCTATAACTCAAAGGGGAAACATTGAATTGAATTTGAAAGTGCACAGGTATCATGACAATATCAAATACTATCGAAATATGTGGTTGACATGGGAACCGAGGTCAACGGTCACGTGGTTAAATGTCAAAGGTATATTTTATACCAGTACCAAGTCCTTAGTTACAGGCCTAGTGAAAATGAGGAACATAAAACCTAGCCTTTACTAATTCTAGATCTAGCTTAAGCCGCACTAGCCTGAACCTAGTTGTTATGTTAGGTCTGGACAATTGATTAATATAACCAGGCTACAAAGTCCAATATTGTGCCTGGCCTGGTCCAGTTATGTGAACAAACTTGGCTTAATTGACGGGCTTTGCAATTTCCAAAATGTCTTCGTGCAACACAGCTCAGGGTTCCGGTTAACAGAACGATGCATGTAACGTGCAACGCGATGATAGCGCGTTCAACATGGGAAGGGGAAAGTCGCAGTTTTTTGACGCGGTTCACCTTCGCGTCCGAGTCCGGGTCTAGCCTATAACTTGTAAATACGTGCGTGAGTAAGCGCGATATATATATCATGCATTGTGCATAGGCACGTAGCCTATAGGTCTATTCCTGCGTCTAAGCGCGCAAAGAGGACAAAGTCGGTCTATCTAGTCCATGTTGAATAATTTACCTTCACACGACATTAGAATTTCACTGATTGACTATGAGTGGTAACCTTGCTAGTGTTAACAGTTAATAGTATTATAATGGACAAACAAGAGAGGAACATTTAACAGTAATTTGATTACTGTTAAAAGTATGATTCTGGAGTCAGGACTCCCAGCCTAGTTCTGTTCAGTGTAGGATTCACAAAAGCATGTAGTCATGTTTACTTTTAAAACGGTATTGCCAGATTGCATAGATAATAATAAATATGTTCATTTGAAATCAGCGTTTGCTGGCGATGAGATATGCAACTCCGTGGATTGTATTCTTGTTCTTTAAGAATTTTGAGAGATATGAGCATCATTTATACCACATGTCATGTATAGAAACAATGAGTCACGTGAAGTTTTAACAACCATATATTAACACGGCTAGCTAAATCTTGTACAAGCTCACGCAAAAAGGATGAAACAGACCTGCTAAATGTAGTTTGGTGGCGTTTGTGTTTTTTTTTTTGTAAAATCTACGTTTGATTAGTGATTTCTACACACCAGACGAACAATGTGCGTGTCTGCATGAAAAGCTTTTTGCTGATTTTTTAAATTATTTTTATATATTTTTTTTTATAGGATTTCCACATGTACATAATGTAATGAATGAGTCGATTCGTTCTCGTCACGGGTACATCCTAAAGTTTTGCGGCAGTTGGATTTGGTACAAAGTATAATCTCGAATCGTCAGATTTTTCGTGCCAGCCTATATGATTGATATACTTAACATGATTAATTCGATTCCAAACTTAAAAGAGAAAACTTGGATTTGTTTAGAGAATTTGTTTATGACAGTATGAGTGACTGGATACGACAAAGAATTTATTAAATCGATATAGGCTGAATTTGAGCGGTGTTATCTTGAAAAGTATACCCTATACTAAGAATCTAATGGAACTGACGTGGTGGATTGTACAGTGAGAAACGTAACACATGTCACGAATGGCGATATGGGTCAATAACTGACAAGGGAAAAAAAATCAAACAAACAATACAATTCAACAAAGGCACGACCAGTCTGGTTTACAATATTTTGTAACAGTTGATTTTACATGTTTATATCACAACGGTTCGACATCTACACGATTTATCAAATTTGTTTCTCTAATCACCTTGACAACATTTTTTGAATATTATAAAAAAATATTATGCTATTAAATTAAACAATTGTGAATTGTCAACTGTTTTTAGATTAGGACTAAGTTGTGCACCTGTTGCGTTGTGCCATAGTTGGCCCTTCGTGTTCGAGCCAAATTCCAACTGGAACTCACGTGTGTTGTCAGAGATACTTCATTGGTCAGTTGAAAATTCGATAACGTAAGGTGAAAGTTATTATATTCTGCACAAGCATGGTTTCAGTGTTTCATAGCTTATTTTTTATTTTACTATGCTGTTACTGCAGCACAAGCACAGGTATATATATAGACCGTACATAATTATATTTGTGAATAACCGGGATTTACAAACATAGGTTCAAAATGAAGGCATGATTACAATGGGACAACATTTCTGTTTTAGTCAAAGATGGAACCAGCAAAATGACCTGCAGCTTGAACACTTCACTGTATGTAACCCGGTAACCCGGTTGAGTATGATAAGAGCAGAGGGGCATACTTATACTCAAGCTGGACAAACATGCATGTAGTCATGTAACTTCAAAATACAGGAGCAACCTTTTTGATCAAACCACAAGCACCGCAGGGGAAGACGCTACCCCCAATGTCTACTCTGGCGAATCCCTAAACTATTTTTACGGCCTTTTACAACTTTCCTGTTTGAGTGATCCCCACCTCCCTCTCTGTAAATGCGTAGTGGCATAAAGGGCAAAGTGAAGAGAATATGCGAATACAAACATACAGCCTAGTAAATATGTTTTCGTGGTTACTATACATAACCATAATAATACACAGGTACGGTATATGGTACGGAACATTCAAAGATATTGAATACAATATCTTTGGTAAAAAAAGTCACAGCTATGCAAATTTGCGCGTGTCGGCGCGTGCGCGTGTGCGTGCGCGTACTGGCTCCGCTTTTCTTTTCTTATTTCTTTCTTTTTGGCTTTGCTTTGTATTTTGAAGCTTAAGAATATCTTTGCATAGCATATGAAACACAGGAATCATATTACAGCGCGATCGCGCATGCATAACAGCCAAACGTACATCTGACAGTGTTCCATTTTGTTGAATTCTCTTATGCGTAACATCGCGCTTTATAATAATTTTTATGCTTAATCCCGCTGTATTTAAGCGCAATGCAAAAGATGAGCGAGGTGGTGCGTAAGTACGCGCAGGTCATGTAACGTTCCAGAGCGCGCTTCACAACTTACTGTACAATATCTTTGGCGCAGTATTTCTTACGTATTTTCAGTACTTCAAGTTTAATCTGAATAATCTGAACGTATACCATCGTTCACGAACGCCGCTATGCGTGAAGCGATACGCATAAGTCAATGTTACACGTAGGAAAACCAGGAAAACCAATGATGTTTATAAGGTTATACAGCCTGCTCCCATTTCAACAGTTTGACTCTCAACGACAGAAGTTTCCATTTTGAAATATCATCATGAGAAATAGTCTTGTGAGAAGATGCAGGGTAGTCCTCTTTATCTCCATTTCGGCGATTATAATCGTAAACATCAAAAGAATTTATTCAGATCTTTGGGGTGAAGTGCAAATGGCTGGAAACGGTAGGTTAACGTTTCTTTCCGCCTTATAAATGACTGATATTGATTCGTATAGGGCCATCCTTGCATGGGAATTGTTATAAGCAACCGGTAGGCAAAATGCGGCCCGTGGGCAACTGGTTGTCTGTGTCCCCTTCAAGAAGGATTTCAATGACCTGTTAATGCATATATTGACAAACAATGCTTAGGCCTATAGATCTGTCTTTGGGACAAGTGTCGGACATCACCCAACCTATATGTATAATACTGTGGTGGAAATTGTGGAGAACACAGTTGTATAAGCTACACACTGCATGTAGCATGGACACTTCTAATTCCGGACACCTAAGCCTTAAAACACCCCAAAACTATATCTTCTGGTATAAATCACCTGAAAATATACTTGATATGGTGGGAGAAGTGTGTTATATTACGATACACGGCCAAACTTTCTTTCCTGCAAACTGTTTTCACGTTGTATTCCAAGAAGATTCTTGTGATTGTGGAACTGGTATTTCTTTGCTAGAGTATTGCTAATTTTCGGACACACAGTCCCACAGTGTGGCGCTGGTGATAAAATTGGTGGCGCAGTTGCTCTTTCAGTAATTATAACAGACTTCATAGATCTCCGTCGTTTTATTGACAAATATGTAAGTATTTACTTGCACACGGGTCATTTCGTACTTTTTGGTGAAATTTGGCTCTTCCTGTAGGTTGTCATGGTGAAATCGTGCATTTCTTAGGGGTGTCCGAAATTGGCAGTGTTCCGAAATTAGCAATACTGACTATACTGTTAATTTCTCTCGTTGATGTCGTCATAATAATTCTGGAGCTAACCTTAAAACTGATACTTCTTCTCTCTTATATCGATATGATAACTTATGCATAAAGGCATACATGTCTTTGTATGATGAAAAATAGTTATTTATAGAATATTTTGCAACCTTCGAATTTTTTTAGTGCATGTGCATGATTTAACATTAAGAAGCAGACTTCCAAGCTGGGTTGCATATAACATCAGTGCATGCTATAGATTGAGAAATTAATGATATTGACAAATGCTACAAAAATCGACCGAAATAAAGGCAAACTTCACATTTTTTTTTGATATAGAAAAATGAGGGTGGGGTGAAATCTTGCGTATGGAAAAAAAACTGCAAAGTTGGATCATTATGTAAAACCGCTTTCAAAGTCTGAGGTACTTAAAATATTGCTGGTTACAATGTAGGCCTATGCTGCATATTTCGCGGCCACACAGAATACACTTGAGCACATGTCACATTGTGTGAATTATGATATATTGTTACAAGGATAGTCCAGGGACAATTTATGTTTGACGGATGAAAGAGGTGAAATCCCATATAATTCCTACATGGAGTATTCAAGAAATGGATAAGTGAAGTTTGTGAAATACTTGGAGTGTGAAGATATCATGTAAAAAGAGGGAAGGGTTCATCGGTCAAAAGTTCAGTCACTCTTTTTGGATTGGAAAAAAATATAATTTTACCATTCTTTAAATAGAAACTCAGTTTTTCTACAATATCTGTGGCTGGTATTTTCACTTGTTATGAAAGATGTTTCGCCCGCGACCAGTTCGGTCATTTTAGGTACTTTTGCAATATAACCCATTCCCAAACACTTGACACCATGGTAACGGTATACTGTTACGAATGTTTCTTTACCCAAATTGAACTGTGTGTTCCTGATTTCCACAGTCCGCTCAATTGTTGAAGGGATAGTACAACTTAAAACATGAACTTGATATATTGTAGAGAAAGTCAAGCACGTATATAGCCAGGATTTCACCCATCTTAGGGAGGTGGGCGGATGAAATGTATTGACCTGTCAACTAGATCGAACGCTTTGTGCTATTTGCTATATGTTACATTCAGATTGTCAGACTGTGATACATAAGTAGCGTATACTGTTGTATACACAACACTTAGTCTACCCTATAGTAAATTAAATACAGGCACGTGGCCAAATTCATATGAATTTGAAACAGAAAACGTGTTTTTTATTGGAATTTCAAGCAGCAATGCACTGTACACATTTATATAAGAGGTTATTTGCAATAAGACTACTATGCAAACATATTGCTGCAGATTCGGTGAATAGAAAGTTATGATCTGCAAACTGACAAAGGTAAAGCTGTTTTCGTATATGTACATATATATCTTAAAGGTGTACCACAGACACGGTTACCTTCGTTACATAAACGAGTATATGCCAGTATCTATAGTATATATATGTTATGTAAGTATATAGCCTACAGAATGACCTACATATGCATAATGTTTACTGTTAAGGGATAGGACCATCCACTGAATCAAAGATTTGATTGACATGATTTCGTTTAGGATCAAGAAAGATAACCCTAATAATGATCCTAAATAAATCCATCTCAAGGATCCTAGAGTTATAATGCTCTGGATGCTATATTCGACCCAGTAATTCTTCTTTTTTTTGGAAACCAATATGTCCTAATTTGCAACCATAAGATTACACGTTGTAGATCTCTGTTTTGTTGTACAGCCAAATTGCGGCATGCACGCGAGCTGACGTCACAAAATCTCCGTATGAACTATACATTGCAGCCCTATATGTAATTACATATAATACTAATTCCGTAAGTAAGATGGTCAAGTTGTGACATTTCGACAACATTTTGAATTCCAGAATTAAAAGGCTAACATCAAATGGTGATATTTCAGACTATGTATGAGGCCTGGAAATATCACGCAAATCATGTCAAAAGTTTAAACAGAACTATTCCCGTTAATAGTTATTGTTCAAAATACGGTACGTTTGAAGGGTTACATATATAGATCTATATATACCAATCGAAT
>KN887202.1:26994-61313 GCA_000934455.1 Apostichopus parvimensis | reverse complement strand
CCCCCCCCCCCCGGGCCCCAATGGGCACGACGCCACTGATGATACTACATGTACGCTATAGCCCTATAAATTAATCACAATCCTGTTCGAACCATCTTCCTTTTACCATACTTATTGCTCATAATAATATTCGGTTCTTCGTGATTTCGGCAGCCACACATTAATTAGCCATCCAGAAACTGTTCGTTTCACCTTTTTTTTTCTGTCTTATGAGCAAGTGATGGTATAGTAATAAACATTTTTCCTAACAGTTATAAACTAACTTCCATTAGAGAAATGTTTGACAGTTCTACTCACACAAGACTGATGACTTGAACAAGTTTAAATATTATATTGAAATGAACGCGAAACTACAATGTTTTTTTTTCCATTTATCATCTTCGATAGACTGAGGAGACTGTTGTGTATTTCGTGCTAAACTGTTGTGTAACACTTTAATCTTATCTAGAATTTTTCAGTATGAATACTATTTTCCATTCCTGTGAAAACATGAAGAAGACAGAACAGCACAGTATGTAAAGTTATTGTCGTTGGCACTATTATTATTAACTATCAAAATGGCAGCCCTCTTAACCAATGTGTTCCTCTTGGATATGTGGGACGGGGAAGGATGGCGGGAAGGGGGGGGGGGGTTGGTCATCACAAGCATTCCTATCATAAATGGTAAATATCACTATAGCTTTCCTTTTAAGATTTGCATCCTTCATCACGGAAAGATCACCAACCATCCATCGATTTATTTTTATATTTATAAAAATGAATGGAACAGCAACAAAACATGTTTAGGGTTTTGAAACGGAGTTGAAAATTGCCTTCTGTGTAATTTATATTAAAAACTCCCAAAACAAGCCAAATATCTTAATTCATAACAAAGACCAATTGTTATTCGTTTTCTTGCATATAGTTCCAAACAACCCCTTCCCCTGTACATTGTGTGACTTCACATTGACTTGTCAGATATTTTTCACATGCATCGTAAATGGTTTACATTGTAACGAAAGAGAATATACTGCCGCTATGTTATGAACATATATCCTTACTGCAAACCTAATTATGAATAAACAAAACATTTATTCCCAAATGACATACGGTGTATTGCTGACAGATGTGGTACAATCAATCCCATAATATTTCCTTACAAAAGTCAGGAGAAATTTTGCAAGAAAAAAAAACGAAAAAATATCTTGAAATATAAAACGTAATCCCTCAGAGTGTTACCCTTAGGTCAAACTTAATGGAAACACCATGAGTACATCGGGTGGGAAAGTCTCTCAAACATCTGTCTGAACCACTCAAATCTCGAATCACACTTATCAAAGCAAACAGTTAAATTATTCAAATGAACTT
Organism: Apostichopus parvimensis; assembly: GCA_000934455.1. Taxonomy (NCBI): domain Eukaryota; kingdom Metazoa; phylum Echinodermata; class Holothuroidea; order Aspidochirotida; family Stichopodidae; genus Apostichopus; species Apostichopus parvimensis. Next base: position 59,966 of record KN887202.1, on the reverse strand, counting down.
TAAATCGGTTGGCCAATTCATGCTACGGTGTTCTAACGTTGGTAACATTACTCCCCCACACATGTATACCCGGTGCGGCGACCCCTTCATAATTACTGTGGATGTTCTTCCCAACACTGAGGAAAATGTCAGATCAGCTATTACGCAATCCTTTCAGCCCATGATCAAGGAATGATGACGTCACTGCAGACAATATGCATATGGTTCCTTGTCATTGGTCACCATAGACTCCTCGCACACAAACTTCAAAAGCGATTGTTCATCATCTCCAAGGTGATTGGTTGCTCATTCCACACTTCATAAGGTACCACACCACAATTAGAGTTGTGTACTTTCGCTGGATGAGTTAACTATTGTCGAATTAAAGAAGCTAAAATGACCTAATGTAATGCTTGTTTTGGCATATTATCAATAACCATGATTGTTTTTTTCTTCTGCCGTTGTGTGGTAAAGCTTAATTTAAAGTTCAGATGGTGTGAAAATAGGGATGCCAGTTGAAAACTTCTATCTTTGCTTTGGCGAGTCTTGAAAGTGACGAGTTTCAACAACAAAGGAACAATAAATTGTGGTGCCACACCATTGCATCATGATCATGTGTCCGTTACGATGGAATGCAGATGAAGAGTATTAGTAGGCCTATGCTGAACAGAGCATATATTATTTACACCATATTCCTCAACATTCCTCTTCCTCTTTAAAGGTAGCAGATTCAGAAGTAACACACCATAACACTTCCACCCCACCACACCCCCCCCCTTAACACCTCCCCTTCTCAAATGTAAATGAATTGCATTCGAGGCCTTTTGATATCCAACGGGAAAGAATTGCAGTAACGGAGCTGCAATTATAAGGCGGCCGTCTTCATAGTGAGTTTAACTGCCTGAGAGAATGACCTCAACGCAGGATACTTATTAGGGTTATATCCTTTAAGTATATATTTCAATAATAAGAAGGGCGGACAAGGGGGGGAGGGGGGGGGGGCTGCAGACTTTATGGAATGGGGTTGGAGATCGTTGGCGTTGCAGGTTTCAAGAATTGCTTCGTAAGCCGGAAATAAACGGGTTTCCGAATTCTGAACAAGCTTAAATTTGTGAACGGGAAAGAGAGCAGCATATCCATGAGAAATTGGAAGTGCATTTGAAGTGTTTCTCCATGCATGTAACTTTTTCAATTTAGTATTAACCGTGACGAGTAATGGTAACATGCAGCTTTGCAGTCTATCTGAAACATTGCATGTTGTATAGTGGCGGCACCAGCCTATAGGTAATCGGGGTGGGGTGGGGGGTGTGGGGGGAAACTAGGGACAAGAAATATTTCGGATGGCCAAAAGTCTAGCACTGATCTAATGTAGGGGTCTAAGGGGAGGCTGCCTCTCTCCCCCTTCGGGAATTTTTCTACAAGTTAAAAAGAACTAAGACGCAAAATGGTGCTCATCATTTGACAATTTTTCACATAGGGTTTATCTAACATTCCTGAAAATATGGCAACTTTATGGCAAGTAAGAATTGTTTTCGCAGTTTCACAAACTGAGCGCCGGCGGATTTGAGCGAATAAAAATGGTTTTAGCGGTCGACTTGATTGAAGTATCAACTTCAAGTTTAACAATAAAGACTAACTAAGTTTTAACGCTATCGGTATAGTCGTATATCTTCATTCTTTTGTGTACATTTCAGAGAATTAATGGTATGGTCTACTTTCGAAGTGGTGACAAGTACAAGTATGGTATGTTTATAACTGGCAGAGATAACGTAACGTAACTGCACCGAAAGCATAATGCATCCCCTTTGGAAGCTGTGTTTACTCACTGACACATATAGGCCTATAGCTTAGGCCTATATTATGGATGAGTACCAGATCCGGGTGGGGAAACTGGGTGAGGGGATGGGCAAACTGGGTGAGGGGATGGGCAAGAAGAAATGAATGCGTCCGGAGTCTAATGCATTGGGAGCTGTTTCTATATTTTGGATAATTACCAGTTGGGGCCAACAGAGGGGGGGGGGGATGTGGGAATTTTCCCCTCGTAGCCCCCCCCCCCCCGTAGCGCCGCCACTGTGTTGAAGTCGTGGAGTGAGATGACTGTTAGTGAACAACAGAACATCTTTAAGACATGTATACCAGTTGAATACGAAAGACCATCTACTAAATCCATAAGGCATCAAACGGGTACCTAAACCATTAGGATTATTTCATTCCAGACAGGGTAAACTGTCTTTCATTACAAATAACTCTCGAAATATATTAAAAAAAACCCAGTACAAACATGTTACTGTAGGAAACGTTTATTTTTATTTCATATATAGGCTACCGTATTCATTCCACTTGAAATAAAATGACGAAACGTTAAGAACTTATAAAGTTAAAATAAAATTGATTGACCCTCTTAAGTTATTAACTTCAATTAACGGCTGCTTTAATATCCAGCATTACAATAAATTATCTTCAGTGTCCAATCGCCAAATGGCCTGCAGGGGGGGGGGGGCACTATACCTGCATATATTGTCATGCAGGTGTTTCTTGTTCCTTCTTCTATCACCACCAACTTCCACATTTTCAACCTCATAATTTGTCAATTTTACACTTCAATTAGCAAGTATGAAACAAGAATAATAATTTTTTTTTTTAAAGAAGTGAATCAACCATACATTAGATATAACATTTAAAATTTGAGCACTGGTACCAACCCATACTTAGTTAACTATTTTCAGCACAAGGCCCTAAAACTGAAGTGATACGTTTGGTAAGTTGTCATTTATTTGGTTAGTTTTGATGCTTGGACATTGAAAAGGACGAAATAATCTACTGATAATTTGGAAAATTCAAGAGGACTGAAGTTAATTTTAGGGCATATTCGAAATTCGTTGTTGAAACAGAGAGCTGGGCTCATGGGTGTGGAAGTACCCATCTTAACTTTCACCTCTTCTAGCTTAAGCTTAAATGTTCATAGTGGGTGATATGTATGTAACATGATAGCCCAAGCCATCTGCTATCATAGGGTGTGTGGGACATGTCAGTTGTTAACCTCTTTCTTTGCCATGGTGACCTTTACAAGTGGCGAATTTATTGTGTAAGTCAATGGAGCAAATAATTGTGGTACGCCACCAACACCATTACACTTATGGTATACTGGCGTTGTGTTCCAGTTCACGATTGGAACTTGTGAATTAACGATACCAAGAAAAGCTGATACTTGAACACCCTTCGTTTAAGACGACAAAATCTGTGGCAATCGGAAGTCACATAGTTAATGGGATATAACATATAACGATAGGCTACAATTACTATACTGTGTTACGTCAGGCAGACGATGTACGCTAGCGTCACTTAGAGGGCAGTCTTTTGGAACACTTTTAATTAGACATGTTCTACAGATATCATTATACAGAACAGACATATGTTAACAATATGAATAGGCACAAAATAGGTAATATTGTCACTTTTAACTGCCAATGAGGACTGTTTCCATAGCAATAATGAAATATATACATCAACCAAATCATCTTTTCATTTACAAATTTGCTACTGAAATGCTAGATTCTCAAAGAAATATTAGGTCCTACAGCAGAATATTCTTGAAGTTTATGTTATAATATATATGCAAAGATATATCTCAGAACATTTATGTATGACAGTTGACTCAAAGATGACATTAATTTGACAAATCATTCTTTAAAGTTAAGGTGGTTCAAATTAAAGTAGCACACACCACATCTCGTTGTATTTATTCGAGGGAAAGGAGTGGGGGTTCCCAAAATTTCACTTTTTCAACATGGATATGTAGTTCACTACCACAAATATAAATCACAAATTGACACCCGAAAAATATCTAAAAATAACTAACTTAAAAAACAAAACAAACGATCCTGAGATTCAAATAGGATGGATAAGATAAAAAGATGCTGAGGTAGAAGCAAGTTTAAGCTTTAAGACGAAGTTAGAGCGGCGTAATTATTGATAGTGGTTAAAACTGAAACAAGACACTTAGGAAATAACATTGTTTGAAGTTTTCCAGATTGTTTGAAGTTTTCCAGATTTTCATGAATGTTGAATGTTGAGTGTTGAATGTTGAGAATTTCATGAATGTTGACAACTGACAACTGAACTTTCAACTTGTCAACTGAGCTTTCTCCGTCAGAATAATATTTTATTTTCTACAACATTTTCTGTTTCTCATGTTCTTGTTTTCAAATCTAAACATCATTTATTTATAGAAATTTATTTCATCAAATGACAACATGAAATAACAGGTACTAATTTTAGTGTTCAAAATATTGTGCAGCATTTTTGAAGTCTCTTATTTTTATCTATTAGAAAATACTAAGTGTTCCTGTGTAAAGGAAAGGGGAAAAAAGACTGCTATGAATCGTTGGGCTTGTATAGCAATTGGACCGGTTTGCATAGCAATTGGACCGGATTGCATAGTAACTAGACCAGTTTGCATAGCAATTGGACCAGTTTGCATAGCAATTGGACCAGTTTGCATAGCAATTGGACCAGATTGCATAGCATTTTGCAATGTAATAATGGATAAATTATTCCCTGAATGAGTAGAGTAAACTTTCATTAAATGATGCATCAGAAAGTATTGCACTGAGAAAGGCAGGAATGTACCGATTTAAACTTTAGACAGAGGCTAATTAACAAATGGTGGCAGTATTTCAGTTCTTGTTAACCTTCTCAAATGATTGCAATTATAACATGAAAACCTACTTCTTCCACCCCTACTCCCCCCCCCCCCTCACCCCACCCAGTCCAATATAACAGTGAATACCATACTTATCTACACAAACATTTCAGTTCAATATATGTTGTATGTAGCTCACTGATCAGCAGCAACACTTTGGATTCCAGGGATTAACTGAGTTAATTCCCCCCTCACACCCCCCCCCCCCATGACTGTTTTAATTCCCGCCCAGCAAGCTTAAAGGTGCAAAAATGGCAGAGAATCTACAAAAAAATCTAACTAAGGCAAAGTTGTTGTTTTTGGCTGTCGTTACCCTTCACTAATGTTTAAGAGTAAAATACTGAATCGACTTCTTCCTGCAACCCCTTTCCCCCTTCCCTTCCAACATAAAAACAAAAGTACATTATTTACCCAACATGAACATTTCATTTTAATATGTGATGTATGTAGCATTGATCACAAGCAGCAATAAGTTCATAATTGCATGGTTGTCAGCCTACAGAGGCAGAACTGTAAAATAAAATGAACGTCAAATATTCATCAACAAAACTGTGGCAGTATTTTTGGTGTTGTTTATAGACACAAATGATTACAGGTGAAATATCAGCAAACTTTGTCTCCCAGTCCTTTTCACCTCCCCTTCCAAAATAATTTAGCAAAGTATAATAATTATCGTAATGTACATTAAAAATTTCAGTTCAATATTTGCTATTTGTAGCACTGATAATCAGCAAAGGAAAAGGATCCAAACTCTGCTAACATTCTGCCCTCTTCCACCCCCTCCCCAATCTCCCATCCCCCTCCCCAATCTCCCATCCCCAAGCACCATCCCCTCCCCCAATCTCCCATCACCCTCCCCAATCTCCCATCCCCTCCCCAATCTCCCATCACCCTCCCCAATCTCCCATCCCCTCCCCAATCTCCGATCTCCGATCCCCAAGCCCCATCCCCTCCCCAATCTCCCATCCCCCTCCCCAAGCCCTATCCCCTCCCCAATCCCCCTACCAATACTATTTGACAGTTTCTTAATTCACTTGACTATGTTATGTGTATAATTGCAGACCGGGCAATGCTGCATTGTAGAATGAAATTGTCACTACCTATGCTATCATACTTCACAATTTCCACACTTAAAGGAACAATAAACAATATCTTACTTTTATCCACCAATATCGCACCAGAAGCTATGAATCAAGGCAACACCTGCAAAGGCTTCCAAACAAAATAATATAACATTACATTAAATTTGTGGGACACGATAATTTACATATTGGAATAAATGTATACAAAAATTGATAATTAGGAGCAGCTAAATGGTCGTAACTCTATTGATTGTTTGAATTACAATAAGATGCATAGCTTGACCAAAGTTATAACCTAATGCACATAACAGCCTTAAGGCTGTTTAACAAGAAACGTTGATTGCTCCACTGCTATACACTGCAAGGTGTTCAGGCAGTATTCCAAATATACAAAAATTGTCACAAGAGAATCTGTCCAATGTGAAAGAGACTAGACATAAATTTACTTACTGTAATACTTTCCTAAAAAATAAAAAATAAATAAAAAAAATGGTAATTTGATAAAGAACAAACTTATAAATAAACCATAGAAAATGGAACAGAATTGCATCAGTTGTTGTCCATAGAATGTTTAAAAGCACCGATATTGAAGATAATTTCACACACAACATTCAAGCAACATTAAAAAGGATCATCATTTCCACTTCTTGAATCCTACGATGGGCTGGAGTATTCAGCAAAATTTGTGTGACCTGTAGCCATAGCATGTTGCTGGGCTTGCCTCTGGCCACGCAATCCTAACTGACAAACTAAACATCTCAGCGTGAACCCTGTTAAGTCTGTATACTGTCGACTGCGTTTGGCTTCCTGAGCGAGTTCCATGGCTTGAGCGAAAACCAAGTCGTCATCAACGGAGAAAACGGTTTTTAGCCCGGATTTATCCGAACCAGATTCCAGCACAAGAGGATCATAGTGAATGTTATCATAGATGAGATAGATACAGTTCTTATAGTTGCGATTTTCGCCAAATTTGTCCACCCGTAGTGACTGCGTGTCCACGACTTTAATCTCTACCTCATAAAATTCCGCCAGGATGGCTATCTCTATAGCGCCACCCCACGTTTCTGAATTTCGGATCCACAGGCAGTATTCCGGATTGCTTTTACCGAGGACTGCTTCGGTGTACTCGGCAGGTCTGCTGCACACCACAGAGGCGATGAGTTCCCTCAGTTCTCGGATACGATTGACATCTGTTTCTCCTCCTTCCATCAAAATAGCTATGCTTCTAAAAAGACAGGAGTTATCAGCCGGTACCACCCTCCTGGTTAAAATCCCACATTCTTCTGGATGGATGTTTGCATCGTCCGAAGGCACGGATAACTGTCGGACGTCCTTTTTTCCTGTTTTACTCTCCTCTACGATGATGGTGTCGCCTGTCCTGAGGGAGAAATCTAACAGTTTAGTCTTTGGATTGGATAGGTCCACATGACTGGGTGGAAATCCATGTAGTAGCTTTAAATTGCTGCTAGGTATCTTGGTCAAATCGTGAATTTTGTCGACCAGATGACCGACGGTGGAATGAGACGTCAAGCCATCGAGCTTTGCATTACCATCTTTGGACTTGATCCGAAGAAGAAGTGGCTGTGATGATGTCATAATTCTGTGGGCGAAATGCAAAAGGAGGATTACCATAAATAAAGATAAAGAAAAGAATTGAACTTGAACTTGAAGAGGAAAGGACAAGAGCTGCTGTATGATAGTCCTGCAATACTTTTTTCTTTTCCAAAGTCTACTCTCTTGGAGAGAAATATCAGCAGCAATTAGGTGAAAAGTGTTTCCATATTAGGGTAGGTTTTGAATCATATGAAGAGCCCTCCTTGAGCAACAGCAGAAAATTTAGCAATTTGTAATGGAAATTTATCGCAGTGATACATACATCTTTCAAAAGAGCAGTCTAACAAAATGTTTATTTGTTTAATGAGTCTCTTAAAAAGTTTAACATATGGAAGAGACAAGAAAAACAATAAAAGGACATACATTTTGTACATGAAAAGTGAATTTACGTTAACTACCTTTTGTTGACAGAAACAAAAACAAAGAAATGAGGAAGTGTATATCAACTTAATTCTTCCAAAATTCAGGGATATTTACAGGCTAAATGCCAGTGGATTTTGACATTTGCCAGAAGAAAGAAGGTACTGGCAATTCCTTGACTGTAGACATTAAGCACATAGACAAACATTAAGTCAGTAAGCAATCCTCAGTCTAAGAATCAACATTATTTCTGTCCCTAACAAAAGTCTGTAGACGTCCTGCTGTTTGTTACCGATATTATTGAGCTCATCTCAAAGCCTGTATAGTGACTGATGTTTGTTGTATGCCAGTAAAATGCCAGCAACAACTTGATATTGGCCAGTAGATTTTTTTAAGCACTATCATTTTTCAGCAAGGGACTAAAATTGTAAGATCCTAGGCCTGCTGTATGTACTTTGGTTTTAAGATTATAAACTCAATTGGCATATACGTGTATGAATACTCTGTTCAACTAGAAAACTGTTCAACAAAAACAAAAAAAACTGTTCAACTAAAACAAAAAAAACTGTTCAACTAAAAAAACCTATAAAAAATAAAAATAAATAAATAAATAATGAGTGGCACCAGCTCTTTGGATCCGATCAAATAGTATCCATACCAATGCCAAAGAAGGAACCAAAAGGGCTTAGTAATTCCTGGACATTTGGAATACTAAATGATACAATAACAATGGACATAGGATTTCAATATTAATCATTGTTGAGACTTTTTAAGTTATCAGCAACAGCTTTGTACTAATGTAGAACTTTATCAGTTCTGTATTAGATCTATACTGAATAATATCAATTTAATTTTTGGTTAAGGCTGAAGCCAAGACTACAGTTCTGTCACATTTTGGAAATGACTATGCTGAAGCTATATACATGCACATGCTAAATTTATGTTTACATACTGTATGATACCCAAGTACGTTGGATGTATTATGTTGTGGTTTGTTGGTGTCATGTTGTTTTGCTAGTAACAAATATGATAATCATGAGGACCTAGGCCTATTAGTTTGTTCCACAGGCACTCGATTCTTGACGGGCGCTAAGAAAGGAAAGTCCTTTTTATAAACCCTTCCAACTTCAGCACAAAACAGATACAAAAGTTCACAAGCAACAGAAATAAACTAACAGCACTGCACACTAAAGATACACTCTACAACTCCAATTGCCAAACAACTAAACAGTTCCTCATCATTCAGACTCTAGTGGTTGTCCAAGTTTGCCTTGAAGTCATTCAAGCGCTACGATCTTGATGTAGCACACTATATAAGTGTCTAATATGTATGTATATGCATTCAATGAAGTTGCAGAGACCACAACCTCAGGAAGAGAGTTCCAAGTATAATAATCTATAAAATCACTCCAAAAGTAAGCTACCCAATGTAGGGCATGACTAGGCTATACTGTCAGTCTTTCATCCAGGTATTTCTACAAGCCAATGTCAAATCACAGTGGATGGCGTGAAAACATGTAGTATTTGTAAACAAAATATTTCATGTTTAAGTACATAATTGTGCAGTTGTTCCCTAAACATTGTGAACCAGTGAGAGTTTCTAACTATAAAGATAGCCTGTTTTTCCAAAACTAATAAAGATGTGAGTAAATGCCCAGCACAAAGACTACTAATAGTCCCAAATATGTCAGAAAAAGTGGAAACAGTTCACATCAGGTGTGCTAGATATTACACTATTTACAGAGCTCGTACTAATTTTGTATCCCTTTTTTTCTTTTTATGTTCCTTGAATCAACAATATATGAGACATGATATTAGTGGACAAATGAAAGATCATTGACCCCAATTTTGAATCAATGCAATCCACACTGGCCTAATGAGTAATGCAACACTTTTCATCCCAGCCTCATGATGTGATGCAAATTTTACAGGAAGTGATGTGTGTGCAACCAATAAGAATAGGCTAACGTCTTGTTAGGCCTTTATTATTTTTATCCAGGCTAGTGCTAACTAATATTCGCGAGTTCCTGCTTGCAGGATCTAAAATACATACATACAATACATACATGTATTGTTATGTACAGTAGGCCTGGTTTTATTGTTCTGAGCTTGTTTGGTTAGGGTGTTGATGTGTGTATAAGATCAATATTGGTTTCGAAATAAGGCTAAGTCAGGCCTAGACCACTGCCAATTTACAGCAGAATAGTATAATTTGGCATAGCCTTATGTAACTTTGACGATCAGGCTTGTCTTTGTTACAGCTTACGCCACAATATTATGGCCTAGGCCAAAACTCAAAGTATAATCGAGGATGCCTAGCCTAAGTTAGGCTACGAAGTACGAATACTTTGTGTACTAAATCCAACGGTATCACCTTTAGGCTTTTCGTTCGAACACAAGTGCCTCCTTGGTCTAACCATTAACTCGGAATAGTAAATTCTCTCTCGCAAATAGTTTAAGCTTCACTTAAACTTGTGAAGGCCAAGAGCTAAGTGTAACTTGGGACCGTCGGAATCGTAGTTAGAGTTGACCTGTCATACGTTCTACAGTTTTGAGTAAACACACGCGAGAGAACGGACATACATAATGCTAACGCATGTACTAAATAGTGGTGCTATTTATGTTAACCATGACTATTATTTACGTACAGGTAGAGTCGTGTCTATATATACGTCTCTGCGTAAATTTAGCGTTATATTCTTGTGTATCGTCAATGCGATGCCTTTGTTTTGTTTTTGTTCAGAGAGATATTTTGAACATGAAAAGATGATCTTGTTATGTCAATGTTCTACAGAAAAATAAGTCATGTTGCGGGTGACAGATCAAGAGGGTGAAGGCGGTGTCTGGGTGGTGACCACGAACTAGTCGACGGACAAACTGAGTGAAACGTTTGACATGGGCATGCCAGTACATCACATTTTCCAAAAATCACGAATTCCTTTGCGATTAAAAACAGAGTCTTCGTAATTTAAAGGAAAACAGTTTACTTGTCATTTTAACAAAACGGTTCGCGTATATGTAATTTTAGATAAGTCACTTTTCCTTTTATACAAGTGAGTGGCGAGGTTGAAACATATATATTAATTGTCCTCCCACTGTTATACAGTGAAGTGATAAAGTGACAGTGACGACAATCATGCAGCTCAGCTTACAGAAAGAGGTCAAATATCAGTCCCAAAGACCTATTTTAAATCTGCAAAAAAAGTGCTATTTCTGAAAGCCTCTGGCCATAAATGTGTATGTTTTTTATAATTTCATGAGAAAGTTTTGCAGGGATCGAGGCGCATCTAATGACAAAAATATGCCCGAATTTGCGAAAATGTCAGAATAAGCCAATTAAATATTTTCAGGCCAAATAGGTCTCAAAATAGTCAGTTTTCCAACCCCATATTTGCAGTTTATAGACTGCTTTTCCGCGGATTTGACCTAGCCCATTTTGTGTGGAAAAATTTGGTCACCGCTATTGTGAATGTCACGGTCTTAATGCATGACGCAGCCGTGTGTATTTTACCAGGTGTTTAATCGCAGAACTGCATGATTATGCGTTGTCAATAAACACGCTGACCTGACCTAACTAACTTGTACACAGTGTATAACGTTGTAAGGCGGCCTAAGCATGTCGCACAATACCATATTTTACCCGCATGTATGCTATGCTAATTTTTTCTAGTTCTAGTTAGCTCGGCTAGCCTAAGTTGGTTCAGAAATTGTACACCGTGCGCGCACACACGCGACAAAGTTAGATTTGTGAAACAACAGATTAAACTAGATTTCAGCTGAACGGTAGATCTTTCCACAGACGAGCCTTTTTTGTAGCTGATAATTTCCAATCAACTAACCTAGCCGAAGTTCCAAAGTCCAGCCGTAGCCGATTATCAGTCAATTGCAGTCAGAAATGATTTCATAATCATATAAACATTGCGACTTGCTGACTGTAGTGTAGTACTAGGCCTATAGAAATATTGGCTATGCAAATTAAGTTTGGGGGTTAGACCAAGGCTAGGTTCACTTTGGATACCTCACTTAGCTTACAACTTTGACTGTTGTTCTAAGTGACTGTGAGCTACTAATGTTGCAATTAGAGTAAATGTGATTCTTGACGAATGACGGTGGCAGTAAGTTCCTTAATTTTAAGGAGGGATTCTAACTTCTAGCTTATTGTATTAGTATAACCCAACCTTACTAAGTTAGCCTAGCCTTGTTTCATCCATTGTCGGCTACCAAGAGAATTGCCTTGCTCCATGCGCAAGGGCTAGCCAAACGACAGTCTACAAATGCAATGGAATTGTATGTTGCCATCGGACAATGATTTGGGTGAACTTGACATTGCATAAAGGCCTTGATTATGAATATAGGCCACTATCATGCTTTTCCTAGACCATAACTAGTTCAACAGTTAGTTTTATCTACTGCAGCTATGCTGATGTGGACATTATGTAAACAGTGGTGGTGAATAAGAGACTGAATAATAATGATAGAGATGGGAAACCTGTGAGAGAAAGTGCAGATACTAAATCTGGTATTGACTGAACTACAACCTGTCATATAAAAGACTATTTGTTGATACCAGTATAGCCTATACTAAATTGCAGCTAAATGTCGTTCAGGAAGGAAAGGAAGGTGTCAGTATTGCTTTCAAAAATTGCTGGACCGACAAGAGGTAAGGTCTATATGATTATTTTCTTCAAATTCATATCAACCCAAAATAATGCATGTTTATCATTAAATTTGGATTGCTGAACATTCAAATTTTAGAATTAAGCTATGTTGGGATTTTAGGAACATAAATTTGTTCTTTTTGATAGTGGTGATGACAATCCCTGTGAGTTTGCTCTGTGTTTTAGTTCTGTCATTCAAACTATGCCTATAGCCTATAGGATTTCATCAGTTTTGATCAGATGTTGCCAGAATGAGAAAAGTTGTACTTAAAGATCTTCAGTCAAATACTCAAGCAAGGAAAAATTTTGTTAGCATCGTGCATGTTCTAAAGTTTACTGCACTATATCGGTTTATGGGTGAAATAATTCATGAAAGTGCCTCAAACTACAAACGTGAGGAAGCATCCTGTTATAAAGTCAATGCCGAAGCTTCGTGGTGAAATTTGCATGCAGTGCCTACATCAATGGCCAATTGCACACAAGTTGTTGCACAGAAACCTTCATGTTTTCAGGCTTGCATGTTAATTGAACTAATTGATTGTGCCTTGTTATGGAAACAGTTATTTATTCTTAGTGTTTGTGTACTGCAAACATTCCTGTGATCAAAACACCATGTATGCATGACTTAAGGTTTCACTCTGAATTGCATATTTTCTTTGCACTGTATTTCTTAAATACCAGTTTCAATATTTACCACCAGTCTTGTTTGAATATGTAAAGTAATGAGTAAGTCAACATGGAAGGGGGGGGGGGGGGGGGGGGGGGGGGGGAGGCATTGTCACTGTGGTAGAGTGGTACTAATGCTTGTAAACTGTGTAGATCAGGGTTATCAGTAGCTGTGAAAGATAAGAGAAGAATGAGGTGAGGATAATTAAAAAATCAAGCCGTAAGGACTCTGTAGTTTTGGTATACTTTTAAAGTCCTTCAGTCTCAATGTATTTGTATTAAAAGAATAATCCATGGCATTCAAAGTTAATTCTAGAAAGAAGAGAATATTAATCTTCCACAACTCACCAAGTCTAAGATCAATTACATTACCAAGTGGAGAGATATCTACCATTGAATAACTCTCTTTAAAGCGCCTTTTTTTTTAAAGTACGAACAAGGATATAACTTTATTATCGCACTGTGTCACTACAACCAATTGCTTGGCATATCGGCATTTACACAGTAGTGATAGTGTGGGTATAGCCTATGCTCAGCTGTATTTACCAACAAAATGAACGGATGACATCACGCAACAAGATTTATGAATAAATCAAGAGTAGGTTTCGAACGTATCCGTCATTGAAACTGATAGCGAATTTGCATCAGTTTGCAGTCTTAACTTAAAATTATGGATTCTGAGTTATCAGTGTGGCATTTTCATATTTATTTGTTTTGATGCTCACAACTAGTGTTCAAACGATTAACCTAATCGGAATCGGAATCGGCCCGATTATTGCATAATCGGAACATAATCGGAATCGGTAAAAATTACGTGGAATACCAGTTATGTCATACCGATTATTCAAAAACATATGGAAGGTGAAAATATCATTATTCAAAAACATGGAAGTTGAAAATATCAACTGATGTATTAGGTTTGTTGTTTTACTACGAAATATTAAAATAAAGACACCCTCTATACGTCTTTCACAATGTAATTTCATCAAATTAGGCTGCCAGGGTCGCCGATTTTGCTTCCCTCGTGGTTAGTGACTTCATATTTCTCGGCACAGTAAGCATGGCAGCAATACCAATTTCGCGAATTAGGAATTGCAGTTGCAGCGCGAATCGCGCAAACAGTTCTCACATCCCGCATCAAATTTGAAGCAGTGCGGGAGGGTCGCGCACAATCACCCCGGGAATTTCCCGCAGAGTGACTGGCAAATTACGGCCTTCACGAAGCAATTTCAGTACCAGCGAAAATAACCTAAATCCCCTCAAATCTCCGACCACATGGTAGCCTTACTTCACACTAAGTCAACTGCATGGAAATCTAACCTTGCCATCTGTTTATTCGCTCTAGTTGTGTCGCAAATAAAAAAATAAAAATATCCATGTAAACTGCAATCTTCGACCACATGTTAGCCTAACAACCACACTAAGTCAATGGGAAATGTAGCCTAACCATCGGTTTGCAAAAAAAAATGCGTAGCTTAGTTTACAACTTTCAATTTGCTGGAAATCGGCATTTGTTTGGAAGGTATGTGCTATATCTTATAGAGGGAATGTTATATTTTATATTGGAGTAGTTTCTAGTTGTTATTATTTCTTTACATCAATCTGGTAACATTTTACAGTAATTTTAAACAAGTTACGATGGTACAATTTGCTTTTCAGTTTGATTGGCCTAAGCTTACATTTTCTAATTGAACCTGAATGGAGTTAAATACGTAACGAATAGGTATGTTTTACTTCAAGTTCGTAACATTTCTATTTGTTCATAAACGGTATAATACTGAAAATAAGTACAAAATACTGTCGGAATGAAGGCAATATGTAATTAAAATTTACACTTTGGTAAAGATTGAAGATGGATGGTTTGTCTGAGATACTTTTTGAGATGGATATTTTGAGTAACTATTCTTAGCCCATTTCAAGCCATTAACAGGTGACATTCACGTCGAGGTGTTTAGGCCATTCGCTTAGCACAGTGCTGACTAGGTAGGATGTCATATTTTCGTATTTTGGAAATTTAAAAAAAAACTTTTTTTTTGTTTCCGAGAAACTCCAGAGGTAATTTGGTACATACAAAAGGATACCTAAGAGCCTTGTATTACAACGAAGCAAAAGGAAACAGAGGAAAATCACAACAATAATTGTTTCTATCACGAACTTTATTGCCGATTTCGTATAAACGGGATATTTTCTCATTTTCAAATAATCGGAATCGGAATCGGAATCGGTACTATTTTGAAAAAAATAATCGGTAATCGGTATTTTCTGTTATGCATAATCGTTTGAACACTACTCACAACAGTTTCTATAACCAAGTGGATTATTTGTTTAAACTAGAATGCTCAAAATGCTGATTTTTCCGAAGTAAAAAAGGTTTTACTTGTTTGAGTGAGTATTGATCCTAGGCATCCATAAGGATAAGTATAAACATTCAAAGACAACCTGTTAATTGGACATGGTATACTGTTATTAAACAAGTGAACATTGCAACAAGCAATTTCAACAGTTTTGGACATTAATAACATGAAATAACGAACATAGAAAGATGTAATTGATATTTGTAACCATACTGTACTTTTCACTTCAATATGGATGAAGGGAAAGCAATGAGCTTCATGTAACCATGTTATTATTGCAAAGTTCATAAACTGCTACAGTATATATCCAAAACAAGATATGAAATTACAATGTCCATTGTGACTGTTTAGTTAGCTAGTAGACTACATATTGTGGCTTAAATCAGGGGTTGCTATCACAGAAATAACTAATTCCCTACCTGTTTGCAGTTCAAACAAATTATGTCACACATAACCAATATTTGTGTAAAAGTAAGTTGGCCTGACGTTTCGATCCATCTATCTCTTTGTGTTCACCATGCTCATAAACCTGTCTGTATTATGTGTGTGTTTTTGTCCCTTCTGTTGCTGTTACTTGTCAGTTAGCCTTTGAAGAAGATCCTGCTAGGATTGAAACGTCAGGCCAACATACTTTTACACATTCTCTTACACAGGCTCTCTAGTGGATAAGCAGTTTGCTAACAGTTTTATTTTATTTTGATAACCAATATTTGTGAAATACCCCCCTCAGTCTGTGTTGTGCAGCTGATAACCTTTACAGTATCTCTTTTGGATGATGGATACAGTGTGGGTGTGTTATAGGTTGGGCTGTGTTTACTGGATTCTGATTGGTCAATTGGGTCCAGGTCTTGTTTGTAATGCCTGACAGACTCACAGCAATAGCCACCACAATGGAGACCAACAACAATTCCTTGCATTGCTGTTACTGTACACACCATACTGAAGAACAATTGAAAACATTTCACAATTTTGTGTGATAAATATGACATACATGTACAGTAGGTTGTATGTACAGTGTAGTTGCCATTGAAAGTGTGTGGAAGGATTGTTTGTTAATTTTCTAGTGGGCAGATCTGTCACCTTTCATTAATTTCTGAGAAGTACTATACAGTATATCATTAGGACAGTGCAATTCAGATGTTTTGCATTCACATGAGATTTGCAGTTTTGGATTGGAATGTATTACACTGTGAGTGTGAGTGCAATATAGCAACCATTGTGTATACGTCTAGCCACCAAGCTGACAGTGAACTACTCCATAGTCAAAATGACATTGAGACATATATTTGTGAACAGGAAGTAGCTGTTAATGTTAAGTTTTCCAATAAGATATAAAGACTTGTTTTGGATTTGTCGTAATTTTTGGCAGTGACAAGCTCACAGATTAACATTGTCAGTCTGTCTACATATTGCTGAAGTACTGAAAATTAGATCTCTCTGTGTGATGAGAGAATTTTTGTATTTTGGAAATTAATTATTGCAGTGTATAGATTAGAAGAAACCATGAAAGGTCGTCCTAGGAGTCGATCTGTTGTGCTGACCACCATAGCCCCTGATGGAACTTACAGTAAGTAATGACTCTACCATGTAGCATTGCATTCATGTTTTAGTTCTACATCAAATTAAAAATTGTTTTAAGAAATAGAATTGGTACAACGGAAAGTACTGCCTCATTTTCGTTAATGCATAAAGCTACTGTATCTATTAGTGTGAAAATGCCTGAATAATTTAACATTTGTCCAAGCTGCAGAGAGTAGAACAAATTTGAGGATATACTTTGCAGTATATAGACATCACTTTTAATTCTTATAGTCGTCCTGTACTGTGCAGTAATTTCCATTCCAACAGTTTACAGAATAATTTAAAACTGCTCGTATGTATGATCTACGATTTTAGATTCACAGTAGTGGACAAATGTGATCCATATCTGGTTTGCCATCAGGAGGAGGAGGGGTGTGGTGAGTAGGAATCTGAGGGGGTTTGGAGGTTAGGGATTGAGAAGAGTCATAAGAGTCAGAATTCTGGTAGGTTCAAGGATCAAAGTGATTGATACATCAATCCTAGGATTTGTAAAAGCGGGGGGGGGTTACAAACTTTTCAGCATTGCCTTGAATGGTTTTAAGATTAGTAACACACACATTTATAGCTTTCTGATATGGTAGGCATAGTATATATGAATATGGTATGGCTTGCTCAGAATGATGCAATGTTCTCGTCCAACCGATGTAAGATGCAGGTCCGAAGTATACTGTATAAAATTGTGCGCAGTATGTATTGCACATGTATGGCATTTGTTAATGAGCTGTAACCAAAATTAAATGTAAGAAAAACATGGATCACAGATTTTTTTTTTCTCCGGTGTAATGAATTTCCCTGGGCACCAGTAATCTCTAATAATGTTGAGTTTGACTCACAGACTTAGTATTTTTTGGTATTAGACTCAGTAAACTGTACAACAATTGAGCAAGGTGAGGGTATCATGCTGTCCGTGGGGGAATTTTCCTTGGTCTGTAAAGTTGCAAACAAGGTATTCCAAAGCCCTTTATAGGTCAAGCAGCCTTCAGAATCATGACATCGTGAGCAATGTAAACTGGAGCAATTAATTTCACAGAATGAACAAAAGCAAACACATGAAATATTGGATGTATATAGGTGGGTGGATCTTTTGCATGTAGAAAATTCTGGTCTATTAATTATAGTTCCCGCATATATATAATATTTCTAGTTTTGCCATCATCTAATTAATCCTAATCTGTAAGTGTTGCTGGTTTGCTGAGGCTCAAGACAGTAGAGCTGTAATACAAGTACTCAAGTAAGTAAAGTCACACACAGTACTGCATGAGGCATCCAGTGGTTCTCTTGTCACTATATACAGTACTGTACTGGTAATTTCACCTTGGGTGGAGAAAATATCAGACTTTGAATCTTTTAAAAAAATAAATTGATATTTATCAATCAGACTGTTAATGAGTGTTGGTGATTGTAAAGTATACTGAAAATACAAAAAAATGCTGTAGATCTTACATTTAGTGTAGCAATTCGATTAATGTATAAACTTAGAGTATCGTTTTACTGTGTACAATGAAAAACCAGATGAAATTATTCCATATTAGATTAATTAGTAAATTGTATGCTACTGTAGTACATACTTACATATAGAGTGTTACTAAATCACTAGGAATCTCCACTAATATGTTGTTGTGTTCAAAGAAAAACTCTCAATATTGATAAATTAGATAATTTGAATTCAAAGAGACCAAAAATTATTAACAAACTTCATATTGCCCTGCAGAAACCCTCTGTAGATATGACATTTCAATCCTGGCAGGGTCATCTTTGGGACTAACAATTTGACAAAAGTTTTGTAAATTGAAGAATAGACGTCACAGGTAAAGTGGTTGAATGTATCACCACAAAAAAAACAATTCTACCATACAGACAACCAAGGTTGAAAGTATGCATAGGCCATCCCTCAAAACAGCGCCCTAGATTCCTCGGAAAATATGTCCTCAAAGGAGCAAAAGTAGACTAGAAAATGCCCAAATGGCCCTTGGTTTCACCACAAAGCTTGTGCACCAGTGCCCACAACCAAAAGTACATATTCCTGGACATTATGACTGCACAATCTAAACCCTTAAGTAAAATACTGGATATTTTTCAAGATTGTGTATTGTACACAACATATATGAGGTCTGTCATAAAAGTTGTTGCAGTAGTTTTGTAGATGAATATATTACGTATACAACTGAGCAGGAAGGGGACATTCACAAGTGCCCCAATAACATAGTAATTGATTTGTTTCCCTTACCTGTCTCCTCACAAAAGCATCACTTTTCTTGCTATAAAATCAACCAATCTTAGTAACTATTTTAGTAGCACAGCTACACCACTGTGACCCCTCTTGGGGCCAGTGTTTCACTACTGTACCTCTTCCATCGTCGGAAACTGGTTATAACTTCCACACACCAAAGATTCAGCGTTTCAACAGTGTGGATCACTACTCTGTGTGATTTCCAGTTGCGATAGCTAAATACCACATTACAACTCATTAGCAGTTAAGCTAATGTCTTCCACTTAGGTAGTATTTGAAGGAAGCCATTGTGATACGAACAGTGACATTCCTGACCTTTGATTGTTTTCACATCCAGTGACCATTATCTATACTTCTATAGGATACATAGTGTGTCAAATAATCAACATATATACAGTATATACCTCAAGTAAGTTAATAAATAACAAGCAGTATAAACTGCAACTTGATAAGATTTTGTTGGTATACTGTCCCGTGTAGTAATCGACACAGATTTGAAGCAGAATCAAGTCAAGCTTTTACCTGGTATTATAGTCCTTGTACAGCAGAAGTAGTAATAGTGATGAATAGACCCATCTTTGCAGGATACAAGCCAGGTAATATAGGATGCCTCAATGATCTCTCATGACACACTATTGTTGCAATAGGGGTGCAGTCTTTGGTGATTGCTTGTTGTACTCTTTGTCCATTGTTGCATTCTTATTATACATGTGGAAGCTGAGTGGTTTGGAGTGTGTAATAGGGTTACCATATAGCATGTGTGTGTGTGAGCGTGCATCCTGTTCAATAGCATGAGAGTATTGCATGATCAGTTCATTTGGGCTGTACAGTCATAAACAGAGCCCATAGAGTAGATGTAGTTTACATGCTGTTGTAACTGTACAGGTATCGTGCTGTTTGGTGACTCTATGGTCAAACTGTAAAGTCATTGTTAGTGAGTTGAGGTGAGACCTAAGGAAGTGAGGCTTAGTGAAATTGCTGTTTAGAATAGAATAGCTGAGAAAGTGGGACTTGACTGACGTCAAATGGATTCTGGGCAAAGCGCAAAAAAGTCTACCTCTGGTTGCCCGAATAAAACAGGTATAAAAAGTAAATCAAGTGATTTGATTTGAGTTTACCAGTCAGTGTCATCACTGATCCTAATGGTAAAGGTGTACAGTAATTATTGATGTGCATGTTAACAGTATTAAATATCTAGAAATCTAGATGCTAAGAAATTTAACATCTTTGCAGAACTGTAGGCATAGTTAACTTGTAACTTTATGCAGGTTCGATATAACCTCTGTCATATTGCTAACACTTCTTATTTTATTCGTACAATTGTCACATAGGCATCATAGTGTACCTGTATAGCACTGCACTATAATGGTTGTATTAATGTAGGATGCTTCCTTACATTAGCTGGTGACACCAAACTCGCTAGATAGGATATTGAAATGCCACAAAGTTCCACAAATTTTTGATACAAAGATTTGACCATTAAATAATGTTTGAAGTGATTAGTTTTGCATCCCAACAGCTGATATTGGTTATCCAAAAAATTAAGCAGGATGAACAAAGAATGACTGATATGTATACTGTAGGAGAGATGCTTAGGATTGGTAAATAGAAGTTATAGAACACTAGCTGTGGGCCAGTAAACCTCTCCTTCAGCTAGATCATAAGCCTACCAGTACTTTTTGTTTATTTCAGTATTACCATAGTGATGGAGGCTGGTACCATTTTATATCATTTTACCTATTTGCAGACCTGTCAACCTGTTTGACCCCAAAATAGGGAGAATAACATTTTTCAGGGCCAAAAAATAGGGAGAACAAGGGGAAAATAGGGAGGTTGGTAATTTTCAACTGAAATGATATAAATACTCCTAAATAAGTATAGTCTACTTATGCAATACAATGAGAGAATCATCCAATCAGTGTTTCTTGTTGTAGTTTACAGCAGCTCGCTTTGCTTTCTATAGGGTTTCTTTAGTAGGCTTCCATTTGGAACAGGGAACAGTGGACTCTGGGTAATGTGACTTCATGGCTACAGTAGTATGCTAGATAGAGTCCCATCAAGCTTGAGACTTGACCGACTGTCTGTCTTGTTCTTGCGAACTACACTGAATAGCCTTTCCTGTTCAGCGTTACTGTGGGGAATTACTAAGCACAGGACTAATTGTTGGCTATTTTCAGAAATGAAGCATGTGATGAAACATTAAAAAACCGGGAGAATAGAATACGAAACCGGGAGGCCGGGAGATTCGGGTAAAAACCGGGAGTCTCCCGGTAAAACCGGGAGAGTTGACGGGTCTGTATTTGAGGGTATTTAGTCTCAATGTAATCTGAATTTGATGAAAACAGCTGGTTGTCCCAGGGACAACCCAAAAAACTGATTTCAGTGGTCCGAAACGGAAATTTGCTTATCTCAGACCACCAGACGGCCATTAAAACTTTGCCCTGTAGTATTCTTACAGCCATTGTTCATTTTTAAGCTAGTCCATACTCTAAAAGTACATTTGTGTACTCCTCATCAAACATCCCCCATAAAGCATCACTTTGGTAATCAAGAACTTTATTTAAAAAAATTATCAATTAAAGTTGTAAGCAGCTCACATGAGTACATGACATCATCATGTGATGTAGATTATATATGCTTTATTACATTAGCATAATATACTTTGAATTAGTGTGCTTTATTCGTTGTGCATGTTGGACGAAAATGAAATAAATTTAAATTGCAAAGTTCAAGGACTATAATATGTGATTAACATGAAGAACTGTACATACAGAGCTGCGGGAATCATATTGATATATATAGTGTGTCCATTGCCACTTTGAAAACATGCTGCATCTGTGCTCTTTGCAACATATTAAATAGTTTCTTATATAAACTGTATGTATAAATTAAGTTATGCTGAGACCTGACCAGTGTTAACTGTTAGTGCAGTATATATCATATAAGGTGTGTATAATATACTTTAGTCTAGAGTATAGGACATCAGTATTAATTGCATATATTAATGCATATGATATTTCATAATTAATAAATATATGCTACTGTAGAAAAGAACAATTTCTATAATTGCCCAATAATTTCAGAACAGGACCAATATCTCCTCTATTGTAGATTGTCATTGTCCGGTACCTCAGGGCGGATATTGGGCAGCTATGAAAGTCTATGAATTCTCAAAAATAATCCTTCATGATATAACTTTGTTTTATCAAACTTAGTTCAAGGGATGTACAGTATTTTATGTACCAGTGGTCAGATTTGTCTGTGTGGGGTTACACTAACTGTACTTTGACATGATAATTTAATTTGCTTCATAACATTTGTTTATCTTTTCATAAAACTACACTGATGCAATGTATGGCAGTGCTTACACTCACCAACAGTGGTGTAAGTACTGTAGGTTGCTAATATGCCTAAATGTGTACCTTTTACAATGTGGAGATAAATTAGCTAACTGTGTAATATTTGCTTGGACAACAATGGACATGTAATATAATGAAATACTACAAGTTAAATAGGCAATTTGGCTGATGTACTTTGGAGTATGCTTTTGTGGCACTTTGCTCTGTGAAAAATATAGCTAATGGGACATGCATACATGTGCAGAAAATAGTATCATACAGTATGTACTGAACTGCACAGTGCTGCCTATGCCAAACCTTGCATTCTGGGATGTCGTATACGACGTGTAGTGTTAGCCAACTTAACTGTTGAAATATAATTCATGGTGAACAGGACAAAGCCAAGCTGAAATTTTATTCTAGTTACAGCCCTGCAATGGGGCTCGCCAGTTTCCATGCAGAGGGCGCTGTCTTATCGGTCCTACAGTAGGGGGGAGTGGGGGCATCTATATTGTTTAACAGTTCTCTAAATCCAAGGGCGTAGGAACCGGTGGGGCTGGGGGGGCGCCAGCCCCCCAGTGAAAAATATGGTGGGGCGGAAGTATCATTCTGCCCCCCCGGTCCGCAAGTCAGAAAACCCCTTTTTCATTTCCAAATGAGAAAAAAAATCTCATTTGGAGCACCAAATTGCATCTAAGGCCAGGTGAAAATGCAAAATTATTTACAAAATGGAGTGGGTGTTGAAGTGTGCTATATTGCACCAAATTGCATCTGAGGCCACCTGGAAATGCAAAAAAATTCCAAAAAAGACCCCTCCCCCAGGCCGGCCATCAGTCTTCAGCCCCCCCACTCAAAAGTACTTTCCTATGCCACTGTCTAAATCAAATCAACATGATGTTGTGAAAGGGCTTATTAGCACGTGAACACACACAGTGAACTTGCATACAAACGCCCTGGGTGATTGACTAGTTTAAGTGCTTGTGCAGTTTGTCCGAACGAAAAAAGTGAATTACAAAACACAAGTTACAGTATGTGCTTAAAACAATTGGTTCGACTTGACACCTCCAAAATAAATGGCAAAAGATCTTCTCTCTGGGCAATGCAGCATTATTCATATGGTTGTTGTTTACATGTGAGAGTAGCCAAATGATTTCTCTGACTTGATTTTTACAAGATGGTTTGTGATTGGGAATTGAATTGAAGGTCATGCAACCTGTCATTCTCTTGGTGACGATATAACAGTGACATAAAGTGACATTTATAAACAAATCAATCATTATTTTGTTTTTCTTTCTTAATTTTCTTTCAGCCCATTGTCCGAGCCTCTCCAATCCACCTGCGGTGATTGTTATGGTCGGCTTGCCAGCAAGAGGGAAAACTTACATTGCCAAAAAGCTTAGCCGTTATTTGAATTGGGTTGGGATCTCCACCAAAGGTACAGTATGTTGAAGTAGACTTTGTCTTTAGTTTACACAGTTTCACGTTGATGATGTTCATTCAAGAGACCCAGTATAAAGTATTTTGTTGGCAATGAACAGTTCTGCACCATGGTAGGAAATCCACACAGAGGCTAGGCATGGATTTCTTCAATGTCCTGCTGATAATAAAAAGCTAAGCTGCTCTCTCTAATATGAAATGCAATGTAACATATACCTGCACATACAAGTTGTGTAGATTTCTTGTTCGAGATAAAAATCGCCTTAGCAAAAAGTTGGAATGCATCAGTGAGCAACTCAAAACAATCCGTTTGTAATGTACAGTTAAGTTATATGTAAATACAGTAGTGCTATATACCAGCTGGCACAGCTAAAATTAATTCCAGCGGCTGTCTGTATTTCGTATGCAAAATCACTGAGTCAATAGCTTTTAGAGACTTGAGACTAATTTCCTTGAAAATATGAATTTTCCACCGTATCCAGAATTTCAATTAAAAATGAAATGCGTGTTAGAAATATGAAACAGCTGACGATATTAACGGCTAATATGAGCATTTACAACCCCAACTTGACCATGGGAAAGTCTTGTAATAAAATTGATATTTGATGCAGCTGTGCTTAATAAGTGTTAATTGAACAAGACCAATTAATAAGGACCATTTAGATGCTGCACACATCAATCTAGATACAACTCTAATAGTACTGTGCTAAAACACCTTGTACTAGTATAATGATGACAGTGACACAACTCAGTTTCACCACAATTCCCCTCCTTTCCTTCTCCCTACCCTTCTCCCTACCCCATTCCATTTCCCCCTTCATGCTCAAGTTCCACAAAGGCTATCAATTGTATTACAAGGTTTATTTTGTGTACATCCAATTTGAAGTACAGTTAATATGTAAGTTTTACCCTTTCATTTTACAGTTGTCTAGCTCTGTGTACTTGGCGTACAGTAAATATGCTTTTCCGCACATGTTTAAACATCGCTTATTCTCTCGTTTTGAACGATCAAAGGAGTCTCTAGTTCTAGTTCCACCAATACAGGGCTTTCACCATGCTGCATACATGTATGATACATCATAAGCATGTTTATGGTGTAACAACTAGGCACACGATGACATACTGTATGACTTAGGGTGATAAAGCAGTTTCTTTTCAGTTTAGTCAGCAATAATACTGAAACCTCAGTTTAGTCAGCAATAATACTGAAACCTATAAGTTAACCAATGTTACTCAAAAGAAGTTTGCAATTGAACAAGTCCATCTCTTAGAATAAATGAGCTCAGTTATTAATGAAGTAGTTTCAAGATTTGATGAGAGCAAAGTCACATACATCTTTGAAGCAATTTTACTGGATTTTGCCTCATTTTGTGGAAAGAAATTTCACCAGTCAGGCTATAATGACCCTTTCTAATGGAAGGAAATTTTTTTCTTATCAAACATAACATATAAAAAGCTACTACAGTAGTAAAAATTTTCTCAATAATTCTTGACAGCCTACAGTATCTCAACAATTTCTCATATTATAATGTTGTGTCCTTGCTGTTGATGTTTCTCTTTCGTTTCAATTGTAAGAATGCTAGTTTTGGCATGAAAACAATTCTTGTCTACTGTACAGTACCTCTCTGTTAAAGACATCCATTGAGAATGTTACTAAGTTGTGTTCATTCCTTTCCAGTTTACAATGTAGGTGAATATCGGAGACAGGTGGTAGGGGGATCGAGTCCTCATGACTTCTTCCGGGCTGATAATGAGAAAGCACTAGAAATAAGAAGGTAAGTTACTGTGTACTCCCTCTCAGCTTTAAATAATGTACCCCTTTCCCACCAGGGCTCTTATCAGGGCACTATAACAAAGATGTTGGGAACTGGCCAAAACCGGTTTCCGTCGTCGACTTGTTTTTTTGCAGTACATTATGCGCCAATTGGCAGAGAGTTAATGGCATGTTCCCTCTGGCTAATGCAGTTTTCAAAATTGTTTGGCAGCGGTGTGTTGCATTTCATGTCTGAGAGTTACCATATTAGCCTCTGCATGAATTTGATTGGCTTCATACTATTGTCGGCTGTATGTACATGTAGAAAGTGACTTTGATGTCGGGTAAATATATTTTGTAATACTGTATGTCGGAGGTTTTTCTCTAGCCAGCGAACATAAAAAGAAGTCTATAATAGTGATTCTGTGCCAGACCGGTGAATTTCAATCAACAGTTTGATCAATGTCGTCACAGATCGCCTTCAAACTGAAGTGAAATGAGCGCTGGGTATATGAGAATTAATGAAAATTCAGGGCTAATCTGGAGTATGTTTTAACAGAGTATAATGACAGGGTGTATATGGCAGTGTCTATTCAATGAAATTAATTGTCTAAAACATCTGTAAAGTGCATTGAGCAACCTTTAGGCTGGATTCTGCGCTATATAAGACTATTCATTATTATTATTATTAAAATAATAATTATAACATTTGAAACCGAATCAATTAATTCTTATTTTACAAGCAAACATCAGTTAACTAGGGATTGCCAACTTCTGGAAAAGCTTTGGTGGATAGTGCAAAATAGTAAAAAAATGATCTGAAAATCTAGGTACCTTACCAAATTTTGGTTGGAAATGGCTACTTTCTAAATTACTGTGTTCGGGTTTTGTTTTCTCTTTATTGTTAATCAGAGGAAATGGCAGAAAATTGACAACAATATTTATACGTAGAACTATATGTTCACACTGTGAGTATTGTTTGAATGCTTCTATTGTCAGATACAGATAGTAAGCAGAAAACCAATATGAACAGTCACAGTTTTAACATGTTTTGTTGGTGAATATTTTTGTTGTTGAATATGACCCAAGTTCTGCCACATGTGAACAGCTGGTGGTTTTTTTTTTTCGATGAAAGTGCCAATTTGATTTCACAAAAAAACTTTCAATTTTATTTTGATGAACATTGAAAAGATTGTGTGATAGTTTTTACAGTGTGACCTACAGAGGTGTTATTTACATTTCATGTTTCTTTTTCTTTCCCACACTTTTTTTTTATTATTATTATTATTATTACTATTTCTATTTATTGTTTTAAATATATTTTCAGGAAATGTGCTAAAATGGCAATGGAAGACATGGTGAAATGGTTAGCAGGAGAAGGAGAAGTTGGGGTGAGTTTGATGTTGTAAAGAACCCTTATACTGAAATAATTTACACAGTCCTGCTGTGTGGCCCATCTCCCCCCTTCCCTCCCCCCGGATGTCCTAACCTTAAAATTTTCACTTTCTATATCCAATCAGTAGATTTGATCTCCTAATGGATTGATACACTTAAGCCATACTTATTCAGTAGAGAGTAAAGAAGGGAAGTTGTTTCTTTTGCCCTGGCCCTTCCTCATCGAATTTCCAGGTATTAGGCATCTGACACTCCACCTTATAAACCTCTCTCAGCTGTATACAGTTAATAAAAACACATTGCCTCATGTACCTATGATACTTGGTATCACAGTAGTTACATATACTCAGTTACTGTAGGGTGGTGTGAAGTTATTTTCTAAATAATGATCAGTATGGTAATATTAATTAGTAATAATAATTAGTAAAACATGTATAGCCCAGGCTAAACTTCTGCACTAGTTTGGTATCCTTTGGTAAACTTTGATGATGAAATTTCCAACACATTTGGTTTTTTACAGTGCTCAGACTGTTGAATACATACCTAGGTCTGTTTCCTTTATAGATGCCCTTAAGATGTATTAATACCTAATCAGTAAATTATGACTTAATACCTCTTGTTGTTGTGATGTGTAATGTGTATAACATTTGTTCCTGACAATGTGTCTGTAATTGCCTAGCAAGCCCTCGTAGATTGTGATTGGGATTAGGCTGTCAGGGGGCTAAGCCCCTCTTTCTCTATTATGTGTACATAACCCAATAGGATTATGAATGTTGTATATTATTATGGTGCAGTTGAATTCATATATATGTGTAGCACACACACTTACAGTACCCATGAATGTTGCCTTGACATTTATCAAGATGTGTGATGCATAACATGCCCCTGAAGAGCATTGTCTACGATTCCTTGGTGGAGAAAATTCGATTGGGAATTCACCATTAATCTATGGGCCTCTGTTTATTAGTGACATGTGTACAGTGACATGAATACCAGTATACAAGTGCAAAAAGTACAAAAGTTAACATGATTAGATTGCCTCCAAACATGAGCTTATTATATATAGGGTCCTGTTAATGCATACAGTAGGTAGGCATCATGCATCAAGATTGTCTTAGGTTTATGCAGGATTGATAGCCATGGACACATACTGATACTCCTTCAGTTTAGTTGTTTATATAAAGTATGTGTGTTAATGTCATTACTGAAGTTCAGCTAGTTAATATATACTTATAATTAGAGCTCTCAGTCAGGTCTTTCCACCAGTCACCGTATAACCCTGTGGGCAACTGCAACAGAAAATTGTCCAGCTGTTGAGAATAAATTTGCATTGGGTAACTGATAATGGTAACTTACGACAGGCTCTTTAAAGTTACGAGCCAGTACTAGGCATTTTAGGGGGCAAGTTCTTGTGTCGTTGAGATCTATACGTAATATTTTCTGCATCATTTAAGGGCCTCATTTAAGTCAGTTAAAAGTACGGTATTTTTATTCCGGCATGTTCTCACTAGGCACTCATTTTACTTCACATTAATTGCCGACATTCACAGCTTATTCATATTTTTGAGACAAAACATTTTCAGAGAAAACTATACTCTTAGAAATATTTCCAAAAAGAAACAAAGAATTTGTTTTTAATACTTTTTTATGGAACCCAGTAAGGGATTTCTGCTCGGTTTCCTTGTGAATTCAAGTATATTTTTACTACAGCATTCAATTCAGAATTGTTTAACAGAAGAATTAGTCATAGTCTGGGCACTACCACAATATAGTCTTGAGACCTGTGTGATTGGTAGCATAAAATATTTTGTGCAAATAACTTTCTTTTTTCATACACCAAGGATGTCTTGAAGCCATTCGGATTGTTTAAACTTTCTAATGTACTGTATGCACAAGTATTTGATGTACAGGACCACTATAAGATCAGGTCCACTTCGAGAGTGGTGAAGGGTTTATACCCATGTCTCTATTTTTTCCCCAGGTAATACGGGTCAATCTAATGTAGAAATACAACAAAAGTAGTCCTATCACATAGCAGCTGCAACTCGTCGAGTTAATGTAATCAGGGGTTATTTACCTTCCACTAGTTAAATTAAAGTTTGTGTAACATTTATGCAAGTAAAATTTCAGTGAATAATTATGAAACAATAATTTTGTACTCAAAAAGATATTTACAACACACTATCATCAGCTTGATAATTGCTTCACTAAATAGTATTCACCTCTTGTTTATATTACCACAGGTCTTTGATGCAACCAATACAACAAGGGAGAGAAGAGAATGGATCGTTAGCTTTTGCCAGGAGCATTGTTTTAACGTGAGTGATGGAATGATCTGTTTACAACAGGAAGTCCCTGTATTTACCCTTGTACAATTCATTTGCTCAGGATTTGTATAGAATTACACAGTCCTCTGTTTCTGTTTAAGTATCCATAGTCGTGTGGATAACAGTTTTAATGCACATGTGGTAATTACTTTATATTGGCTGTTCTGTGCTATATCGTATCAATTTTTCAGGACGTTGATGATGAAAGGCAAGATCAACTGATAAAGCTTTATAATTTCTGTCATATTTTTTAGCTACCTTGCAGAATCTAGTAAAGTTGGTGACTTTGAGCAGATTAGCTACAGTAACATGGTGGACCTTTATAGACAAAATCAAATTTCAATGCTAACATGGCAAGTTTGAAACTTACCTCTCTCTTCATAACAATTCTGTGACAAATAAATGCTCCTTACATGTATGTTACCTGATCTATAGCATCAATTGCAAAAAAATTCCAAGATCAAATTTAGTGCTTAGAGTTTACATAGCAATGACGAGGTTTGGGAATGGTATCCATGATATAAAGCTGACAGTGCTTCAGCTTTCAGTACAAAAACTGATATACCTCCGGCTTCTGTAGTAATTTGACATTTTGCCCTGACTGTACTTGAGCACTAGTATGCCCTCCCCCGCCCCCCGCCTCCTCTTATGCTATTTGTGTACAGTAGCATTCGTTTATTGTAACTATTGGAGTAGTAAAGTTAAGATCCTATTTTAGGTTTGTTATTAAATCTCGTGGTCATGCCAATGGCATGCTGTAATAGATGGAATTAATGGCTACAGACGTAGCCCACTAACTGGCTGCATTATGCCTGCATTACCAGCTTGTTGACTATGGCCCCTTCTGTTAGAATCTCCGGTTGAACTGGTGCCATGAGAATTTTGTAATGGTGTCAATAAAGGATGTTGACATTCGGGGGGGGGGGGGGGGGGGGGAGGAGATTGTAGAAAGTAAAGTATGGAGATTGATATTACAGACTGAGCACCAGAGATGAAAAATTATTACTAATTTTTGTTTTGTTTTTTTACTATATCTTTTATTTATTTAATGGCAACTCCGTTTGACTCTGAATTGGGAAAAATGATTAATTGGTAGCTTAAATACCTTTTCTCGTTACTAGAAGGTAGTGTACAGTAGGGGACTGTTTGAAGGACAGAGGGAGAGAAAGGAAACATCAAAGAGGAGGCAGTTTTGATCATAGTGGCTTTCAGACTACACATCTCCATCATTCTTTGTTACATGATGAAGCTACAACCAGCAAATTTATATATCTATTTCACATGGTGACAAAATGCATAGCTCATTCTTTGTTACACTATATGCAGGGTTATAGTTAGTCACCAACAAATTGCCTTTGACATGCTAATAGATTAGAGCACTTTACTATATTGTTAGTTTGCTGCATCTGTGTCACAATACTTTTGGTTTACTGTACATTATTAGGGTACACGTATGCTTTATCTATATTACATCAACACTCAACCAATACCGACAAAGCTTCATAACGGCTTAATGCCTCATTTCATTTCAGAATTCGGTTAAACTGTATTCACTGATGAAGCTACAACCAGCAAATTTATATATCTATTTCACATGGTGACAAAATGCATAGCCCTCTCTTTAATTCAAGCTGGTGGTTTTATGTGGAATATTATAGTGTATTATTACTTGGGTACTTGAACAACAGTGCTGCTTGAATACAAAACTTGTATGTTGTAGTAAATTTATGAAACAAATGCTGGTTACAAGGATACATTCATTAAATGCTATCTCTGCTGAAATACACCTAGAGTAACATGATCATATTTTGATCTTCCATCTACTGTGTGATATTTTAACACTGGTCTCATAGTTTTCACTCTCCTCTCTAGTTAAAACTGATCAACTGCTGTACATCATTTTAGGGTTTCTTTGTGCAGAGTTACGATACATTGTTTGTCAGATTCATGTGCACCGAGGGTAGCATGGAAGAATTTTTTACACCCTACAGTGTGATATGGTAACAGTGTAATATTTTCTCACAATATACTGTACTTAATATAATAATATAATTATATATAATATAATAATATAAACTGATCAGTTTATATTATCACTTCACAGTCAGCTTGCCATTCTTCCTTTACTTTTATTTATCAATTTTTATATTTTTTTTTTAGGTTTTCTTTGTGGAGTCCATGTGCAGCGATCCTGACGTAATTCAGTGCAATATAAAAGTAAGTAAAAACAATTTTATTGCATCTCATGTCATCAAAGTATCATCGATCTTGAACAGGCTTCAATGTCCTTCTGAAGTGGTAAAATTACCTCTTTTCTCTATGACAGGTGGTGTCAGACCTTCACACTTCATAGTGTTTGCCATCTAGTAGTCTTACCTGTGTGATATATTTAATTTCAGTTGTTTATGTGTTAATTCAGTATTAACCAATGAAAGGCTGTTCACAATTTTAAGAAAAAGTGTAAACATCATGCTCAAAAAACATATGACATGATGTTACCTTCATTGCCGGTTTGAATGGGACATTACCAGGAAATATTATCGCCAGGTTTGTCGTCAGAATCTGTGCTGGTTTTCTCACAAGTTGACTACAGTACCTGGCTTGGCCAATACCACAGGTTGCAGAAATACACCTTGAGACTTTTGGCAGTAGTTCTGTAAGTAAAAAATTCTTGGTAGATTTCAAAGTTTCAAAATCAATGTTTTTTTTTAAGAGGGTAAGTTCGAAAAGCCCCACAGCACCCTGTCAGACTTCCCCCCTCCCCCCACACCACTCAGCTGGATTACTTTTTTACATTGAGAAATCTTGGATAGCAGTGCAGTGTGTGTGTGTGTGTTATCAAGACTACAACTGATCATGATTCTGCCAGTTTTAAGTCACGCCCACTTCAGGTCAAGAAAACCGAATAACTAGCATCTTCCCGACCGACAGTCTGCAGTGGTTTACGACTAAGACTGCACGGCCTTAACGAACGTGACAAATCACAGGGAAGTAAACTTGCGTGTGACCTAAACCATCACCAGTCCGTAACAGAGAATATACTCATTATGCGTCACGTGTGTGCTGATCAGTCGCTATGTGTGCAGGGTTCAGTCGTGAGGACATGCTTCTTCAGGAGTATCGAAAAAGTAGGCCATGACGGTACAGTGTGTGGGCCGACTCAAGATTGAAGGAGTTAGAAAGTTTGGAAGCATTAGATTAGAAGAGAACATGGCAATTCAGCATCAGGCCCTGATATGTAAAGACAACAAACAAGGCTTTTATAGCTCATATTGACACAACTTATAGTAGACAGTTATATTTAAGAGGGCTGCTAGCAGAGTTACCCTCTCAAACCAAAGTTGAAATAAATAAATAAATAGACCTTGTATTAATATTCACATCTAAAGTTACTGTATGTATACAACAGTTAGTTAGATTACAGGTGGTAGGGTGTCCTAACTTTTTTGACTGATGACAGTCAAGGTATGCCAACATTGATATGTTAACAGATGAA